>JAJTUV010001622.1:0-285605 GCA_021653895.1 Mastomys natalensis | reverse complement strand
ATTTTACAAAGTAAGGAATTCTCAGTCCCATTTTAGAGGCGGGAACTTTGCTTAAAGTGATGAAATCCAACCTTTAAGACATCAAAGTCTAGGTTCCTGAGTACCACATGTAGTAGTTATTAAGTGTCACTGTATATAATCAGGCAAGTGTGGCCTACAGTTCAAAGGCTACATGCATTCTAAGGTAAATATGAATGTGGAATTACTTAAAACATTAAGGGTTCTCCCCCCAACTTGATTGCAGTTTTTAAGCCTAAACCTCATAGGTGTTACAGTATCTAGGGGTTGATGTGCCTGCCTTCTTGCTGAGCAGTTTTTGTATATGCGTATCTCCACAGTTACCTCTGGCCACATCAGCTTTCAACCCCAGGGATGTGTGTGCGTGGCGTGTGCACATGGTCTGACTCTTAGGAGTTGCGTCTGCCAGGGTCAGGTGAAATGCCTAGCACTGATGCCTGCTGAGTAATTGAGGAGATGAAAGTCCATCTTCCTCCTGCCTGCCTCAATCTCTGTGCAACAAAGACAGGAAACAGGGCAGCTACGTTTCTAGAGAATTTACCACCTCAGAGGTCCAGGATCGTCCCAGGACAGTCTGTGACCAGATATGCTTATAGGGTGAAAAGACACTCATGTGTACCATGAGGGCTGGTATGAAGGACACCCTGGAGAAGGGAAGAGAGGGGGCTTTAGGGGGATCCTCAGAACATCAGCACCAACCACAGTGCTGCTGGTGTCTGTTTGCTTCCTGATCCAAAGTCTCTCCCATTTTAGCCTGCTCTCTGTGCCCCAGAAAGTTAAGAGTGTGATGGAGGGGTGCTTGGTCCCTGTGCCCTTAGCCAGAATCAGAACAGCTCTGTGGTTAGGAGCTCTGACTTCTGCCTCATCTTGGGAGTTTTCTATCTTTGAGCTCATTTGTGCAGACTCCCTTCTTATCATTCAAATTTGGATGCACCCTCTGTCCCTACAGGGACTCAGACTGATGGTATAAAGTATCCTTCTTCACCCTGTAGGCCATCTACTGACGTCAAGGTCTATGTTTAACACTCCATCTCTGTAGCCCACACCCTGCACAGTACTCCAGATCCGGCCCTAACACTTAGTAAGTACTTCCTATGTGTCAATACTCATCACCTGCATCATCTCCGTGAATCCCTGCAATGATCCTGAGACTCTTTATCCCCTTGAAGAGGTAAGAGCAAAAAAACATCACAGAGGTTGTGTAGCTTGCTCCAGGTCACACAATAAGCACGTGGCAGATCTGGGATTCCGTCCCAGGCATCGTGACTCCCTGAGTCAACGTCTCAAGGCCGCTTTTGGCTCGCCTTTCTGTTTGTTGTTTTGGAGGTGATGTTTCTTAGCCAGAGCATCAAAAGAACCTGTTTGCCAACTCAGGGCAGAAGGTGGAATGCTGGTCACCATGGTAACAGAGTCAACGGACTGCACCAGCTGCTGAGCCCTTGGGGGCAGAAGTTCTACTGCGGGCAGGAGGAGGCTGGGTTGGCATGGGGCAGTGTTTGAGGTATCAGATGCAGTGGGAAGACCTGGAAGAGTACCAGGTGGGTATTCAGGTCACAGATTCTTGGGACAGAACTAGGAGTTTCCCAGAGCAGGAGGGACACAGAGGAGAACTCTTGCCTAAAGTTTGGAGTCTGCCAGGCTGGCAGTGATGTCTCTTGCCTTTGCTATACTTGTATCCACGTGATTCAGACCAATGCTTAAACCTCCTCACCCCGTATCTCCTGCCCCAGAGCCCAGGGTTTTGGCTTTGGCTCAAAATGACTCTGCCAGTCTGGGCCACTTGGCCTTTTCCCCATAACATGGCCAGGAGAGGAACAGCATCATCCTGCCCTTTGCTACCCCCATCGGACCTGGTCCTGTGGGCTTTGGGGTCATCACTTCTTCAACAGTACAATGAGAGAGCACCCCCTCCCCTCTTTGAGTCTTCATGTTCTTCTAGGGCTGGGATTGGGGGTGGAGAGCGGGACTGGATTGAGTGTTGGCCTCCTGTCTGATTTGTTGCAGGCTCTGACCTTCCTGACGAGAAATGAGATTCTGTGGTAAGTAAAGACCCTGTCCCTTCCTTCCCTTTCCCCGGAGCTGGGTTCTTTCCTGCTATGGTTTTACTCTGCCCCTGTGGTGTGATCCCTCTTAGAACCACACAGCCCCAAAGAAGCATCTGGGATGGACAGGAAGGCATGAGAGTCCATTGGAGCAGAAGGAGACATCAGACTCAGGCTGCAGTGCTGTCACTACCACCTGAGGCTGAGGTTCTTCGTAGCTGTTGGAACTCCTTAGGGCAGTGAAGAAAATGAGGAAAGGCTTAGAAAGTGTAGGGTGAGCCTATCGGGACCATTCACTGGTCCAGTGAAGCTGGAAGCATCATGCTCACTCATTCAGCTACCTGTCCTCTCTCCTTCCTGTCCCCACCCCCAAAGCCTCCTTCCAGGGCTCATTCTCTGCCAGACACAATGGGAGCAGAGAGTGTGTTCTCAAGTAGGACTCTGCCTTGTGGGAAACCTCTTGGCCAAAGTCCTATTCATCCAGAATGGAGTTGTGACAAATGGCTTTGTAGGGCATGGAATGGGATGACCAGGGTAGATGTTCTTGTAGCCAGGTGCTCAACAAAGTTGTGTGGTGTAGAAATGAGTGCTCCAGGACACTTCTGGAGGAAGATAGTGAAGATGGGAATGAGTAGACCATTTAGACACTATCCTGGACACACACACACACACCTCCCCTTGTCCTCATTGGCTCTTCTTGAACTGACTATCCCCAGACACCACAAGCATTAGACTCTCCAGACATAATAGGGGTAGCTACGTGTCAAAGAGCCATGGAGACCAGGAACAGTCTTGGGGCTTTGCTACTTTTCTTTTTAAAAGTACTACTTATTTACTTTCTTTTTTCTATACTGGGAATCAAAGCTAGGGTTTCATACGTGCTAGCCAAGGACTCTAGCACTGAGTCACACTCTAAACTCACTTTTTTTACATAGAGGGAAAAAAATGGCAAAATTCCAAGTGAGCTGTATGCTACGGCTTACCTAATCCCTACTGATATTTCCTAAGAAGTAATGTATGCATAAAACATAAAACAAGAGGAAAAGAAGCAACATTGAAATCTGACTAGAAAATCCAAACAGAACACAAGTTCTAAATGCAAAGCAAATGCCCCCATTCTCTCCAGGGGCCCTTCCTCCTGACTCAGCTCCTGCTCACTGTCAGTTTATCATCCAGACTCCCGAGAGAATGGTCCACGCATTACCTTCATCAGTCGCTCACCCACTTACATCACTCGTTGCTTCCTGAGCCTGTATCCTGTTCATTTTGTTCTGTACCTTTTGTCTTTTTTTTTTTTTTTTTTAAGTTGTCTTCTTTGCCAGTTTTATATGAAGCATATAGAAAGCCACCTATCCGCTCTGGATCTTTCCCTTGCTTTCATGAACTGTAATTAAATCCAGACCCTGTTGTGGATACTTAGCCTGTTGGGTGGTTGTGATGGTGGTGGTGAGGACTCAGGGAGAGAGAATATGGATGGCATGCGTTTCCCCCTTGAGTGCTTTTCCCCCTATTTCCCTTTTCTCTGGGTTAGCCTCCCGAGAACAAGGTTCTTGGAAGCAAGCCATCCTTAGGCCTCCCCTCCTACAAGAACTGACCACCAGGTCTTGAGGTGGCAGCTGTTCACATCCTCTTCCCAGCCTGCTTCCATCTCTATCAAAGGTGTGATTATGGTTTGAATGTAAATGTGCCAGCAGCAGACTCGTGTGTTTGAATACTCGCCCTCCCGCTGCTGACACTGATGCTATTTCAGGAGTTTGTGGAACCTTTAGGGGGTGGGGCCTCACTGGCAAAAGAGGGCTGTAGGGTTATGGAAACTTTTGTTTCCAGACTTCTTTGCTTCCTGATCCACTAGGATTTAATAGGCCATCCCATAAGTACCCAGGACTACAGACCCAACATCCCAGCTGCCCCAGCTTGTCTTCACCATGAAGGCCTTACCTCTTTGAAACATGACCCAAACAAACCCTTCCTCTCATAAGTTATTTCTGTTAGGCGTCCTGTCGGAGCAATGAGAAAAGCAACTAATACAATGTCTTTATGTAACTGGCCTGGCAGAAATGAAGACATTCTAATGAGACACTGTGCATCTCAATCTATCGGGACTGTTCAAACAATGGATCCCAAAGAACGGGAATTTCTCCAGGAGTCTCATGCTTAGAGAAGGAAAAGGTCCCATTAGGGGAACTTGTCTCCCTGAAAGAGGTTTCACACAGTTCTAACCGCTTGTCAAACCACCTTACAGAATGAGACTGAACCCCAGACAATGATAGGTCAGAGATAGGTGGAACCCCATCTTGACCAGTATGTCTTTGGCATACATATGTGCACATTCTCAGTTCTCTATCTGGACTTTAACCCTGCTGAAAACGGAGAGTCGCTTGATCCCTTTGTCCCTCTTCCCTATTTGGTCATGTTGAATAAATCTTTTTCTGCTTTCCACTATTAATTTGATTCCTTTAATTGGCTTATGAAGGGTGGTGGGTAGCCAAATCTAGCTTGGAGCACAGTGCATGACCCCCAAGCTTGATAACACTTCCCCATGGTAAAGGTGCAATTTCAATTGTCCAAATGTTGCTAGGGAAAGCTGTGCATCAAATCAAACCTGTCTCACAAGCTTCTCTTGAAGCTCCTTCCGACCTACCCTGACTGATGGCTCCATTCCTGAGTACAAGGAGCCGTGCTTCACTTTGGTTAGCTCCTGCCAAAAGGCTTCTTCTACATTTGGGGCCATGGAGAAGAGGAATAGATTAAGGTAGTGGGTGTTGAGTACCCTGTCTGATGAAGACAGTGGAGGATATGTGGCTCACTCCCACTCTACGTCTGTCTCTAGACTTGCATACCCTCAGATAAGATGGACAGGAGCTGGGTTGGGGACAGAAACTCTGACATGGCAGGGTGATACAGGAGAAGGTCTTACTTCTTCAGTAAAGGTGACACCCCCGCTGGTGAAGATCATAGCCTGAGGGGCAGCTTTAGATATGGGTGAGGGCCTCAGATGATCAAGGTGCTCAACGGCTGTGGTTCAAAAGGAAGAAGTCACTTGGTCATTCTACTTGCATCATGATGGCTCAGGAAACATTGGTGCTGGTTCACTCACCAGCAGGAGGCTGTCTTGAGTGGCTGGGGCCTCCAAGGAGAACCTTAGAAGTATGATGTTCAAGATTACGAGATTAAATCAGGAAAATAAAGTGCATGGAGCATCCAGTCAACGTGGAGAACAAGAATATCACTCGTGTCTGTTCCCACTACCAAAGGGAAGCAAAGGCATGTTTTCTGTTTTGTTTGAAGAAGAAAGAAACCTGTAAGCACAAAAAGAAAGCCATAGATGAGAAAAGCTAACAGTTACATGAGAAGTACCCAGTAGATGGAATCCTAAAAGGACTCAGCTGAGGAGAAAGCTGAAAGAATCCAATCTGCAGGGTTCGAGAGTGATAGACTCAAAACCCAGAAAGGTCCAGGGAGCTTCGAATGCCACAGCACAGAATCAGGAGAACACAAAGGGAAACTGAGGGTCTCAGGTGAGTCTACCTCTTGCCTGTGATTCACTTGGCCTCCCACCTGCTCCAGTGCAAGAGGAGCTTACAGTCTGAATAAGAGTCACAGCCAAGCACAATGAAGCAAAGGGATCTTACATTGAACCTTCAAAGCCTTTCTGTAAGTCTGACCAGGAGGACCTCTCGACATATTAACAGGGAACAAAAGAGACTACACCATCATGACATTTCAGAATGCCAAGACGGTAGGAAGACCTTCTACAGAGGGAGGAAAGGAAAAATGATACAGAGTGGGTATGGAATCAGAACAGCTTTGGGCTTGCATGAGAAGACATAATCCTTTCAAAATTCTTAGGAAAGACATTTCCAATCTAGAACAAAGTTCCTAGCTAGTCTATCAGTCATGAATGTAGGTGAGATAACAATATTTTTACATGCAATTCAAATAAAGGGTGTACATATATCTGAGACAGCTTTTTGAGGATTTGCTTAGCCAAAATTAGTAATCAAACTCAAAGACCCAGGATCCAGAGAGAAAAGGATGCTACCAAATGGATGGAAAAGTTAGTTACAAGGACGATAATGAGGAAAAGCTCAAGCAAGACCATGCAAACAGGCCTGGAGAACAATCGGCTCTTTGCAGCACTGTAGAAAGTTTGGTGATGAACTAATGACAGACATACTGTAATCTAAGGAAAAGAAAACAAAGCAATGGTTAACTCTGGGAAAAACAAAAGGCTTGCAAGAAAGAATGTAGTCATATTACACAAGGGAAACCAGCTGTGAGCAATGCTTGAATAATAAATAAAATATAACAGTAATATGGTAAATACAGAATATCGATTCAGGCAAATTGTTTTAAATTGGGACGTTGGGAAAGGAGACATATAGAGAGAAATAAATCCTCCTCTTAATAGGGGCATGTCACAAGATAATGTCTATAATGAAACGGCACTGACAAGTCGGTAGCATTAGCACAGCACTTAGAAGTGTTATATAAATATTAAGGAAAAAAACCAAGAGAAACAATAAGCTGTTTGTAAAATGCCTCTGGAGAACAGAGTGGCTAAGTATGGGGTACAGGATATAAGTCATCCTGACTGTAGGCTTTAGAGTGCTTATGGTTTTAGCCTGTTGCAGTGTATTGCTTTGGAAAACTAAACTGAGAGCTGGAAGATGCTACTGGCTTCTGAAGTGAGGATAGTTATACACACTGATGCACAGGTACAATGCCTGGAAAGATACAACACATGCTGCAAACAGACCAGCTCCTGGGCAACCAGAGTCTTGGACATGCCTATTTTAGGGGTGCATCATGGGTCAAGGAAGAAATTGCTTAGACATTGATTCATGGTGTGGGCTCGGAACGTACCTAGCTCACAATGTTTGGGGAGATGGGGCCTTCGTGAACTGCTAATGTCAAGCTGGACCAGACCAAGTCCCCATCATTTTTGAACACTTTTTCTTAAGGGGCCTCAATGATGGCCCAGTTGAATGGTGGTTGTCCACTAATAAAAACCATGAAGAAATGGATAGCAGGGTGGGGGAAGGAAGGCAATGAGCCTGTGTAAGGTGTCTCACCCTCTTCTCCACATGAATAAGCACCGAGAGGCCAGGTCACCAGATCCTCATATACTGTGACTGGAGCCTGGGTCTGCCTGGCACAGGCTGAGCCCTTTGGATGAATCCATGATACTCTGCAATCTCTGGGTTAAGGATGTGTCTGTTGACATGCTGTTCCCAGACCCTGTCAGGTTGGTCCTCCCCCCTTTCCCCCTCCCTCCCTCCCTCCCTCCCTCCCTCCCTCCCTCCCTCCTCCTCCTCCTTCCTTCCTTCTTCCTTCCTTCCTTCATGTTGTGTGTGTGTGTGTGGAGGGTCTGAACATAGGGTATCACACAGGTGGGCAAATGCTCTACCAAGCCTCTTATGAGGCCTCCTTTTCTTCTTAGCATCCTGGAGACTGCCCAGACTTTGTAGTCTCCATTCCCTGTTCTCCAGCAGCACAGGATGGCATGTTTTCTTCCTGGGAGCCAAGAGCCTGGGTTTCAGGTTCAGCTCTGCTGCTTTCTGGCCTGTGACTGGGCCCTGGTTTCTACACTATAAAACGTGTGAGAGGCACCCACTCTCACAAAGCTGTCATTAGGCCAAGGAGATGACATGTCATTGTGTGAGCAATATGTACCCAGCTCAGGGCTGAGCACAGACACATGTTTCCACCGGGCTATTATTTCCTGTCTGCAAATGAGGAAACTGGCTCAGAGAGAGACAGTGATTTTCCCAGAGTCACACAGCTTGGAAGTAAAATTCTGCACATTTGGGCTAAAGAAGGGCCATTTATAAATATCTGTAGGCTATACCATAAGACAACAAACTTTTGACTTATGTGGTGGAGAAGCCCAGATAGCTGAAGCCCAGGCAGGGACCAGGGGCTTATACTAAATCTCTGATCTTACTCTTGTAGGAGAAGCATCTGGAAGCTTGTAGAATCTGTGCTGTTTTCTTGGGCTTGAATAAGAATCCCGAGGCCTAGTGGGGGTACAGACCCATTTACGAATTCCCTGCAGGGTTTTAATAGAGAGTCCATTTGAGACCCACTAAACTAAAAGGTTTCAGCAGCAGTGGGCAATAGGATGGCAGAGAGGGGTACAGGCTTTCAGAGTCACAGGTATCTGACTGGATCCAGGCAGGGGAGTCACCAAGACTCTCATTTCATAAGGGAAACTGAGTCTGTGGGGTGCGTCATGGCAGGTCCAAGGTCACAAGGAGAGGTAGCAATCATCGAGGTGGATCGGAGCGGGTCTCTCATTTCAGAGTCAAATGTGGAAGCAAGCCACACCCAGGCTGCCTGGCTGTTGGCAAGCCCAACGTGTGAGTTTCTCAAATGGCTTTGACTTTTGAGTCCATTAGTGATTAATTCAGAGCTCCATTTCGAGCTGATCCATATTTGGAGGAGAAGAACATTCTGTGGAAGCCGAGATGCAGCCATGATTCATCTGTGGACAGCTGGTCCCTGTGGCCGTCTGGGAAAGCATGGAGTCTGGGCAGGGCCCCGTCCAGCACTCTGGCCCAGCCTGGGGATGGGTGCACAGGGGCTCTCTCCTGGGGGGTATAGTGGACCCTTCTAGGGGAGATAGCACAACTCAAATTGCCATTTTAGGGTTCAGTCATCTACTCTTGTGTCTTCCCAGTTGTATGACCTTGGGCACACTAGGTAAACTTGCCAAGCCTCAGTTTATCCATCCACAAAGTGGTCACTTGCACCTTTCCTACAGGGACTATTGGGAAGATGCTAGGATGACAGTCTGGTATGCCCAGCACACAATGTGTGGTCAGGCCTGGTGAGAATTGCAGATCTTCCCAGCCTCCCTTCTCTGGGCTTCTGGGAGAGAGTGCTCACACTTTAATGTCCACACCTATGTGATTCCTGTTTTCTCTTTTGTAAAGGAATGGCCCCTACCTTGGTGGGTCCTTGTTACGGTATGGACAGAGGAGTGGTCACCCTAGGTACACATCGCAAGCATGTATGGCCAGGGGGTGCTTAACTAACAGAGAGCTGGAGAGATGGCTCTGTTGATAAAGTGCTTTCGGAACAAGCAGGAGAAAGGAGTCCGGTCCTTAGAATCTGTGTGAAAATGGTGAGCACCACCTCTGACTCAGAGGTGGGAAGACAGAATCCCTACAGTTCTCTGGCCGAACAGTCTAGCTGAATTGGTGAGATCTGGGTTCAGAGAGGATCCTGCCCACCTCCCACCCCCAATAAGATGGAAAGTGATAGAGTAAGACAGGGGACCCCACCTCTGCACATGTACGTGTGTTCTTAATCCTCTTCCTGTCCCACCCCACATAGCCAAAGTTAGATTGCTTTTTGGCTGGGCAGGATGATAGGTACATAGGCTTAATTCTAGCACTTTGGAGCAGAAGCAGGCAGATCTCTATGAGTTCAAGGCAACTTGGTCTACATAAGTTTCAGGATAGCCAGGGCTACACAGTGAGATACTGTCTGAAAAAAAAGAAAGAAAGAAAAGAAAGAAAGAAAGAAAGAAAGAAAGAAAGAAAGAAAGAAAGGAGAGAGAAAGGAAAGAAAGAAAGAAAGGAAAGAAGAGAAGAAAGAAGAAAGAAAGAAGAAGAAGAAGAGGAGGAAGAAGGAAGGAAGGAAGGAAGGAAGGAAGGAAGGAAGGAAGGAAGGAAGGAAGGAAGGAAGGAAGGGTCTGTAGCAATTCTAACAATGATAATGTCAAAACAGTCCTGTTGCCTGTGACTGCCCGCCCTTGCCCTTAGCGTCAGTAGGGATGGAACCCTAGCAGAAATGGCCTTTCTTTCTTCCTGTTGATCTGAGATGACTCTTCCCATCCCAACACTTTCCAAAATTCTCTCTTAACCTCCCCACACTTGCTTTTTGGTTTCCTCTTAATACCTACATGGAGCCTCCGGGGACAGTACGGTCTTATGGCATGGCTCTCTCCATGCATCTCGAAGCCCTGTCCCCGTCCCAAGTCAGCACAGACGATCAGAAAGAGACAGCCAAGAGTGGAACCCATGTCTACGGTTTCTGCTCACACATTTGGTAGGGGAGGAAAAGGATTGACGTAGGTTTGTCTGCGTCATTAGCCAGCATACCAGGAGGACAAAGGCAACATTCTCAGCTACAGTCCTGAGAGGTGATGGAGGATGGAGAGACACCTCAGAGGCTGTGGAAGTGTCTAAACACCAACCGTCTCTGCCCACGGCCTGAGGTGTCCAGGTACAGGTTGGAGCTGCTGCTGCTGGCCTCCTGGAAAGACAAACTCAGCTAAGAGCTGTGCTGGAGTTGTGAGCATAGGGGATATGAACCCTGACTGCTCTCTCGTGGCCTCCAAATTCTGCTGGGGCTTCTTCTGGGCTCAAGCCCATTTGGAAGGTTGGAAGCAAACAAGCTGGTGGCAGTTACTGGAGCCTGGCCTCCTAGAGTACAAAGCTGGGACACTGCGGGCAAGCAGAGCCTTAGCTTGTTTTTCCTCCACTTGTCCACGGCTGAGACTCATGGGATGCTTTCCTCATCAGTGAGCTATGACAAGATGACTGTCTAAACGGGGAGCAGAAGATAGCTCTGCATTCTCTGTCATTGGGCACTTGGCATCTGCTCCTCCCCCCTCCTTGGACTCTAGTCAGAGAATCACCCCTGAATTCTTCACTTGGCCACATGATCCTAAAATCCCACTGACTGAAATCCATCCGAGTTTATCTGGGGATGTCAATAGAGGGACTGTGAGTTATTCACTCCAGAGCGTGAATTAAATTGCTTGCTCCTGGCACTCAGCTGAGATCAGAGGTTTGATGCTAGAGAAAAGCAAAATAGAGAGGGAGTAGAGGAAAGAAGGATAAATTTGAAGCATAAAGAGGATGATAACAGAGGCTGGAGGGTGACGAGATGACTTAGCAAGTAAGGTGTCTGCTACCAAGCCTGGAAGACCTGAGTTAGAAAATCAGACTCATGTGGTAGGAAGAACAAGCTCCTGAAAGTTGTCTTTGACCTCCATGAGCATGCAAAGCATGTGCTTGTGTTGGGGCAGGGTGTACTTGCACACGCATACTCACACACTCACACACACACACACTAAATAAAAATGCAACGATAATAAGGAGGAGTCTGGGAAGAAGGCCTGGGTGAGGTGAGTGGGCTCCGTCCATTATCATCCAGCTTGAAGGTGCAGCAGCAGAAAGTGCCATGTGCCCAGTGCACAGGAGAAGAGCCCAGAGAGGAGACAGGGACTTAGGTCTATCTAGATATAAAGAATGTGTTAAACATATTATAGTTATACCCTAACACACACACAAGCATGCATGCATGCACACACACATCTATACACTTCATTTCACTTTCATTGAGCCTGCATCACAAGAGAGGTATTGATGGCTGTTTATCCAAATGATGAAGTCAAGGCTCAAAAGCATTAACCAAGTTGCCCAAGGTCACACAGCCTTGCTGGGTCTGCTGTCTACCCTCACCTCCACTGGCTGACACAGACACTGGCCTTGTAGTCCCAAGAGCAGCAGGTGGACAGAGCCTGCTGTCCGGGATAATGTGAGAACAGAGGCTACAGGGTTATCTTCTCTTGGCCTGGGGCAGGGTTCCTTCCTGTTGTTTGCTCAGTGATCATACAGCCATGCAACCCTGTGTCTGTCATTTACAAAGTTCCCAGGCTGCCTACAGATGGAGAGGGGGCATGGTAAGGGCAAGAGGTAAATGGTTCAGGGCTTCAGTCTGCAGGGACCATTTGCTGCCAGCTGTCGGCCTGGCTGTCAGGTTTACCAGCTGTCAGCACATGGATTTGGAACCTGGCTCCTGTGTTTACCAAGTGACCTCTCTTCTCCATGGTGGGGATGGAGTATCTATAGATGTCTCCATCTGTACCGAGGGGCTGGAAGGAGCCGTGACGGTTCCTGGCAGCTCTAACATCCCAGAATAAACACTGTGGAGTGCGATCCTCATGACATACCATAATATAGTCACTCACCTTTCCCATTCCCAGACCAGTTTTAGAAGCCCACATTGACCATGGGAAGATGGAGGGATGTCTCCTGCTCCATGTCAGTCTAGCCTTAGTCGGTTCTCTTTTTTTTTTTTTTTTTTGGTTTTTCGAGACAGGGTTTCTCTGTGTAGCCCTGGCTGTCCTGGAACTCACTCTGTAGACCAGACTGGCCTTGAACTCAGAAATCCGCCTGCCTCTGCCTCCCAAGTGCTGGGATTAAAGGCATGCGCCACCACCGCCCGGCCTTAGTCAGTTCTCTTAATGACACCCCCACACATGAGCATGGGGCTCCATAGCCCCCTTCATTCCCATGTGACAACTATATCTCTCTTTTTCTTTAGCATCCACGATACCTTCCTGAAGCTCTGCCCCTCGGGCAAGCACTATAAGGAGGCCACACTGACCATGGACCAGGTCAGCTCCCTTCCTGCTCTGAGGGTGAGTCCAGGATGAGGAGAGGCCGAAGTTGTAGCAGTAGCAGAGCAAAGTGTCCCTTCCCTGTTGAGTGTTAAAGAATATCAGCTGATCCCCTCACTCCTAGGGGTATTTACTCTCTGGGATTTACAGGCAGAAGGACATGGGCCTCAAATACTTCTCACACATGTCTATCTGCCTCCTATCAGAACTGTGACGAAAGGTGTACTGACCATTGCCCTCTCTCAGGTGAGGACAACCCAGCCAGGGCTATGAGAGTCACTCCAGCTGGAATCTCTCACTGGCCCTGTTCATGGACCTCCCGATCCCACAGCTGGCAGTAACTTCTGAGCCTCATCTCATGATCCAACCTTTGGGGCTCACCATACTCCACTTTTCACCTGACCCCAGAGACCCTTTCCTCATCTCATTCCTTCTGCTCTTCTTTGTACCCCAACTAGGGTGAGTAGAAATGTGTGGGGACCCACAAAGGGCCACCAGGGACCATCTTTCAGGCCATCTGCCTAGCCTTTGGTCCACCCTGTCTTTTGCTCATGTCACTTCATGAGACTAGGGCTCTTATGGAGGAACTGAGAGTTTTCTCAAGTTCTTCTTGGAGAAGAAAGGTATGGATCCTGAAGACTATCCCTAGCCTGCCTTTGTCCATCCTGTAGGTCCGTGTTCCAAGTGTTTAAAAGGAAGAAAAGCATCCTGATTTCAGCTCTTCCAGTAATTCCTCATCCATCCATCCATCCATCCATCCATCCATCTGTCATCCACCATCTGTCTGTCTGTCCATCCATCCATCCATCCATCCATCTGTCCATCCACCATCTGTCTGTCTGTCCATCCATCCATCCATCCATCCATCCATCTCTGTCCATCCACCATCTGTCTGTCTGTCCATCCATCCATCCATCCATCTGTCCACCCATCCTTCCATCAGTGTTGCCCATCTCCCTAGCCAGGGATTCCACAGACATATCCAAGCCTGATGGGCCATGAGTGGCCATCAATAGCTTTGAGTGAAATTCCCCACAAAACCTAAAGGGTCACAAAACCTTTTCCAGAACCAGTATGAGTTTTCCTTTTTGTTTTGTTTTAATTTTGGTTTTGATGTTGTGGGACACGTGTGGCTCTTGAGAATGAGGTTTGTAGATGACAGTGTCATTTCACAATATCAAAGGCTGGACACACTTGCAGGAGTAACATACACATTTCCCTTTGACTTTCTCTACTTTACCGTGGCTGAATCCTACACTCCATGTTCCCAGGACAGACAGACAGGCAGGTGTGTGCACGTACATAACACACTCTGCTCTTGTGGTAAGATCTCAGTTTCTTCCTATGTAAAATGGGGGAGCAGTGGGGTGACTTGGAGGCTCCTGAATCCCAGCAGTCTGCAGCTCTCAGTACTATCCATGCCTCTCCATTCCTTAGGAACAGTAGCTTGAGATTATCTTAGCTTTGAAAAGACCCTGCTCTCCCTGAGGGCAGGCTGGTGAGGCCAGAGGTACACAAGAAAAGGACTCTCCTGTACTCTGAGGTTTTAATTAAATCCTGTCCATGGTTTGTGAGAGGCAGTGTTGGGCTGTCAATCACAGCCCTCAGACTTCCTTATGCATTATTTGGACCTTGGTGGAATAGTGATCTGAGCTGTCATTATACAGTGAGGGGATGCCTTCCCTTCTGTCTGGGACAGGATGGGCTCTGAGGGTGACGGTCAGGCTGGAGATGAGGCCTAGGGACTGGTAGGAGAAACTGGCTACTGAGTGAAGATTTTTTTTTTTTTAATCATTCAGCCAATGCTACGTGGTCTCTCCTAAGTGGCAGTCCAGGCCCTGAGGTATAGAGCGGGGTGGGAAACCAATGGTGGTGGTGGTGGGGGGTGCGTGTTGAAATACAAGGAAGGAGAAGGTCAAAGAATGAGAAAATGTGGGCAGATGTAGAGCTATCCAAGGACTGCGTAAATTTTCAACAGTACAGGAAGATACTTTCTGCATGGGGAATGAGCTCCTCACCACTGAGAAGGGCCAAGCAGGGCATGCCAGGAGGCCCTCGGCAGGGGTATACTGGCATATACTTGGTACCAAAGGGATACTAGACTCGATGCTCCCTCGAATCTGTAATTCTGGCCCTGGGGTGGGTCTTGTTCTCTTTGGGATCACATGCCAGTGTGTCCCAGACTCTTTACTCCGAAACTGAAGTTTATTTTGAGCAGGGACTAGAGATACCGACCTTCAATTTTTCCAAGTAAGGACATTTAAAAAAATATGTCATCCATAATCACCATCAATTCACTTTAAACATTGTTAATTTTAGCCAGTCCTGGTAATGCATACTGTAATCCCAGCATTTGGAAGCTGGAAGCAGGGGGATGAGGGGGTTCAAGGCCAGGCTGGGCTTACATGAAACCCTGTCTCAAAACAACAATACACCAAAAATAAATTAATTAATTAAAACACACACATACACACACATACACACACAGATACATACACATACAGAGACACATACACAGACACACACACAGACAGACACACATGCATACACAGACACACAGACACAGAGACACACACAGACACACACACAAATACACACATATACACATACAGAGAGAGACACACACAGAAACACACACATACAGAGACACACACAGAAACACACACACACAGAAACACACACATATACATACAGAGACACACACAGACACACACATACACACAGCTATACAGAGAGACACACACACTTTCACATTCACATACACACACATACAGAGACACACATACACAGAGACAGACATACACAGACACACACTCACACATACACAAGTATAGAGAGACACACAATACATTCACATTCACATACAGAGACACATACATACACATACTCACCCACACTCACACAGACACACAGAGACAGAGACACACACACACATACACACACTCACCCACACTCACACAGACACACAGAGACACACACACACTTTCTGTCACACACACACATATACACACACTCACCCACACTCACACAGACACACAGAGACACACACACACTTTTTGTCACACACACACACACACACACACACACACACACATTTTGTCTTTCTCCTCTCTCCTTATTATCAGTTGTCAGCAGCCGTGTTCCTGGCCTCAGGCTACACTCGTGTCCTTTCCAGCCTCTACCCAATCTTAGACAAGCAGAACCTTGCAGCCCAGGAATTGGAGCCTGTGACTCACTACCCAGACCTTTCTGAGACAGGCTTGGAGAGGGGGCCCCAGGGAACTTTAGGGATAAGTATGGCTTGGTTAGGGGACTTGGATGGTCTGAAATGAATGAAGTTTTGTTTTCTTACTTTCATCATGGAAAAAGCAGGCTTGTTCTTTAGAGAGCAAGGCATGAGAAGGTTCCGGGTAGCAGGGATAACCGGAAAAGCCTGTGGACAAAGGCGCCTACTGTTTGGGACACTGTGCCCTTTTCCATGTGGGGTTTGATGCTCTGTTTGTCTGCTGTATTTGATGTCTTTAAAAGTCAATTAGCTCAATATTTCCCTTCCTGTAAATAACCATCTCGCTTTCTGTAAACACTGGGATGTGGCATGGGTGACTCGGGTTTCTGGCTTCCTGGCCCTGCGTCTTTGTGTCCACCTGGGATGACGCTAGCAAAGCCTGAGAGAAAATAAGAGTGGTCTTAAGGAAAAGGGTGGGGCAAAGGCTTGCCCCTTAGTCAGGCCATCTCCACCCTCTCTCAGCCCCACCCCCACCCTCAACTACAAAGAGACACTTAGCTTGCTCTGCTGAAATCTCAGCCCTAGACTTCCTCTTAGAGATGTTTAGCCCTCTGCCCTCCCCCATGACATCCCCCTTTCGTCCCTCCTCTCATGACTTCTCGGTTGTAGTGATGGAATAATTTTGGGTAAAGGAAAATGTAGTGTTACATAGTCAGTTTTTGGTTGTTTTTAATAAAGATACTTGCAGCAGACAACTTTACTGAGAAATGAACTGTATTTTGTTCAATCTTGGAAGCTGTAGGCTGCGATGAGGGGACTCCCTGTGGCTGTGCAGGGTCACAAGGATAACGCTTTCCCTCTCCTCTTTTAAAGCCACTAGAATTCATTCACAAGAGCCCCACCAGATACCCAGCCAGTATCTCACCCAGTCACTCCCCCACAGCCTCACTTCTGGGCACTGCAGTAAAATGGGGTTTTTACCCCATTAACATAAGGCTCTGGGGAAGTAAACTCCTTCAGTGAGCAGAGATGGGGGACAATTGTATCCAGACCATTAGGAAGAGTTTCTGCAGGGTGGTTGTATGCCCTACTCCAAGCTGAGCTGTGAAATAAGACGTGGAGTTTTCCTCTCTGCACAGTTTCCTTGTTACTGTTTTTCTGGATATAATAATTGCTTTCGTTTAGTTTTCTTCGTACATATCATTAACTCACCGCCAGGGCTCCACCAATTGTCTAAGTCTCTGTGAGTGTTCAGAAGGGTGGGTTTTCTGTATACTTCATTTTCTTAGGCAAGCTCTTCTTGGTCCTTATAATTGCTGTAGTCAGGACAGGGTTGCACTCTGAACCCAGACCATGTCAGTATCCCAGGTAACATTGCGTCCGGATCCTTCCAGAGTCTTCCCACATCTCACTGGGATTGTGTACTTCTCCCTTGACCCCCCTTGCTGTGGTAGGGTCATATCCTTCAGTGGCTTTCTGATAAAGATCACTGGGAGGTGAGTGTTTGGCCCCTCACTCATCTGAAAACACCCTCCTCTTCCCTTCACACTCGACCGAGCATCTAGATGAAATTGGATTACAGATTGGAAACCATTTGTCTTCAGGATTTGAAAAGTATCACTTGACTGCATCTTTAGCTTGTACTGTTGTTAATGAGAAATCCAAAGCCTTTCTGTTTCCTCATTGTGGGGTGTGTGTGTGTGTGTTGCATGTGTGTCCTTCTGCTGTTGTTTCTTTGTTCATGCCCACTTTCTTTCTAAAAAACCATGCCTGGCTTTTGACACAGGAGCTGGGGGCTTCACTTTTAGGCAGACATGCTTGCAGAACAAAGAACCCTTACCCACTAAACCATCTCTGAGCCCTTACCTGGTCTGTCATAGTCTTTCATTGATCTGGGGCTTACCCATAGGTCTGGGCTGGTTGTCCAGCAAGCTCCAGGAGTCTGTCTGTCTCCATCTCCCCAGAGCTAAGATTACACGCACAGACCACCATGTCTGGCTTTTTGACATGGCTTCTGAGAATCAGACTCAAGTCTTCATGCTTGCTCTGCAGACACTTGCCGACTCTGCCGTCTCTCTAGTCCTTTGAAGAACTTGCAGTTTGCTGCCTGGAGTCCTTGCTTTTCATGCCAGAGACCTTCTTTGGGTATCTGGTAATCGTTTGCTCATAATGAGTGTGAATGGTTGCCAAAAAACAAAAACCAAAAAACCCTGTTTCAAAGCTTAAGCCCGTGGGTGGTGTCTGTCAGCTGGAGTCCCAATGGTGAGTGAGCTGAAGGGGGCTTTTTTTTTTTTTTTGAGGATTCCCTAGAAACACTGGAGTGTTCTGTGAGCCAGAGCCAAGTTGAGAAACAGGCTGCATGGGTCTGATTTAACATCCACTTATTTGCTCAATTCTCAGTCCTTAGTGGTGTTTGGTGTCCCCCAGAAAGGCACTAATTGGCTCTCACAAGAGAAAAGCTTCCCTGTCTTTGATGTGGCTGGAGACAGACAAGGCAGTCCCAGGGCATGCAGTGTAAAAGGCTCTGGAATTCTAGACACTCTGAAACCCTTGCCAGGAGCCCTCCATGTAAGCTGCCCCTATATGCAGACCCAGAGCCCATAGAGAGTGGGCCGTTGTTACTTTTCTGATTGTGGGCTCAGTCCTGATTTCTTGTCTCTCTAGCGTTCACTCACAACTCATCCATCCTCTTCCCTGCAGGTGTGCCTGTTGACTGCTGTTCCCTGCTGGTGTGCTGTGTTTACTTGTATCTCCAAGAAATCCCTTTATTTCCACTGCAGTGAGTGCCACAGGGCGTGAGGCTAGGTGCAAGTGTTCATTGCTTCTGGTAAAATAAAACATCACAAACACCAACCCTACTGTCACCCCGCATCTCCCACATATGGCAGCTGTCCCAGGGACTTCTGTCTTCTCCCCCGATTCCGCACCTGCCGAATGCCCCACTTTAGTGTCCTCAGAGCCTGGTGCCTGTATGGTTCTCATTCCCACGCTCACACCAGATACCCTGCAGGCTACTGGGATCTTCCCTCATCCCCAGGAGGGAGCTACCCAAGGCGCCTACAGAATGTTGCTGTCCTCTCCTCTGCTTTCATTATCAGAGAGGGAGAACCATGGATGAGGGACTTGTGTGTGTGTGTGTGTGTTGTGTGTGTGTGTCTATGTCTGTGTATGTGTGTACAGAATGCCTGGTACAGAGGGATACACATGTACCCTTCTCAGCCCCTAAAAGTCGGATATTACCACCAGTGGCTGGTTGTGCACCGTCTTTGCAAAGTTCAGACTCTAGATCTTAGTGCCCAAACCTGGTGCCCCAGTAATCTTATAACTCTTGTGGGCATGGCTCCTCATAGACAGCTCTAGCCAGACACACCTCAGATAGACATTCTCCAACAGTGTTCTTTCATACTCCTTGGGAGGCCAAGGGAAAATTTTTTCTGGGGGTTGGACATGTCCCAGGGCAACATACCCTGCCCACCAGAAGGCCAGGGGAGCATCTTAATATTTCCTAGGACTAGACTGGGGCATTAGCTGGGTACCCAGGGAACCTGCACATAGACTTTCCTAGTGCACCCTGCTCATCTGGATGTCTACCCCGAGATAAGCTAGGATCCCCAGCCTAGAGAAAGTCTATAAGTGGAAGCCTCACTCCATCCTGCTGAGTCCCAAGCCAGAAGGGGCCTTTGGGTCCATGGGTGATGGCACAGGTATGAGTGGCTTCTTCAGTGTTTTCCTCTGGGGATACTTGGGTGGGAGGGGGACTGTGCCTGGACACCAAGGATCTCCCTGACCATTTAGCAACTGACTTGTTCACAACCGTCTCACGGCTGTCCCTGTGTTTGCACAAATGAAGAAGCCGAGGTTGGCAGATAAGAAGGGACACACAGGATGACAGCCCCCTCTCCCTTTTCAAGCTGAGGCTATAGCCACACGTTATCTTCAAAACTCCTCCACACCCGAGGAAACACGTTATCAGAGGGTCCTTAGATGAAGAGCTGACAGAACTCCCTAACACCCAGGACAGCCCACCGAGTGCCATTGAATGAACTGAGTGGCAGCAGGAGGGGACAGCTGGGTCCTGGAATAATCCTCAGACTGTATTTAGGCCACTGTCCTGAGCCCCCGTCATCCTCAGCTATTTTTCCTGGCATGCTATAAAAAAATAAATTTAAAACAGCAAAGGATTTTCTGGGTGCAGCAATCCCAATGCCCAGCCACAGAGCCCTGCCCACTGCCCTGGTTCACATGGCTTGAGGTGATTCACATTCTGCCTTGTTTGAATCTCACAGCACTTGGGTGTCTCCCTATCCTATAGACAAGGAAACTGAACTGTCAAAAGCCCTCTCAAACTCTGCCCATCCACCAGTACACTTAAATACAAGAATCCCATTGGCTTCTCTCCATCTCCTTCAGAAGAAGGCTCCAAAATGAGTGTGTACATATGTCAAGAGCAGAGAGCAGGATGGGAAAGTTATTGGGCCGGGCAGTAGATGATAGACTCTGTAGGATGCAGTCTGTAGGATGTAAAAGGTCGCACTTGTGTGTCTCTGTGTTGGTGGGGCTTCTATGTAGATCTCTGTTTGATGGCAGGGCCCCTCCTTGTCTTAGCACCCAGTATCTCTGGTTCCTGGATCAGGCCTGGGAATTGTCTGATTCTCAAGTCCCCAGACTGGGCTCCACCCTTGGTACCCAGACTTCTGAGTGGGACAAATGTTCCACTGAGAAAAAAGAGAAAACAAAGCCCGCTGGGCTCCCAGGCTCCCCCTAAAGCCCCACCTCCAGGGGCCTGAGGTCACTTGGAGCTTTTCACGCATCCCAACAAGCAGCTGGATCTCAGAAATAAATAAATACTAGAGGTCGACCAGAGACCCATTGCCTCTCCAGATGGAACCCGCAAGCTCAGTTCTCTGCTCCCTCAAGGGCTGCAAGGCACTGGTCCACTAGGCAGAGCTCAGGCCAGCTGGCTGCTCTAGCCTGGCCCCCAACAGTTCAGAAACCTGAGTTGCGCCCAAAGAGTTTAGCACATACATCACCTTATTTCATCTACAAGGTAACTTTGAGACGGAAGTACCCTCCTTGGCAGCTCGGAAGATCAAAGGGTTTGAGCGACTCATCAGTCGGAAGGAGGACTGGAGTCAGCAGTCCCAGCCTCCCAGTCTCGCTCCCTAAGGCCCCGCCCCGGCCCCAGTGGGAGGGTCCCGGCTCCCTGATGTCGAGTCGGAGCTGGGAGGGCAATTTGGCAGCTGGCTCACTCCCTGCATTTTCAAGCATCATTAGATCTTTTTTCTGACAACTTCATCAGTTAGCAGGGCTTGGAATTGGCAAAAATCCTTATTTAGACATTCAGCCAAAGAATTAAGGGGTTTGTTTCAGAAAAAGCTCAGTGCTGTGGGAGGCCATCTCTGTTCTGGGCTGAGCAGCCACAGAGGAATTGGGTCTGACGCCCCGGCTTGGCTTTGTCATGGGCATTCTGCAGTCTTGGGTACATCACTGGTCCCCAGGCTCCAGTTTCTTCATCTTTCAAGTGGGTCCATTCTCATCTCCTACCAGATAGCTAGGAAAACTTGGGGAAGGTGAAAGAAAGGGCTGGGTTCTAGTGTCAGCTTTTCTCAGCATATTTTCCTCCGTTGGAGATGAGGATCTCACAGAGATACCAAGGGACACTTTTCCCCTCATTCTCCAGGGGGAGTTTTGTGTCCTACAGCCAGCGAGTGGCCCCCGAGAAGAGGGTAATAGACCGAAGTTCCCACAACCCATCTAGCGCAGTTGCTCGTCTTTCCCCATCTTGGGACTGGAGTGGAGAGGTAAATGTCTTCAATTGCACAGGCTGGGCCATTTCCTGGTCCCCTCGAATGTTACATTTTACTCTCATCCACCCTGGGGAATTATCCGCTGCTACTGACTCCAGAGGGGTAATTTGGGGCACGGAGTCACTAAGGGATCTGTCCAAAGTTACCCAACTAGAATCCAGCCAAGACCGGGAATTCAAATCAGAGTGTGTGGTCAGGGTCTAACCATCCTTGCTTTTTCCCGCCTAGCACTTCCTGGAGGTTGTTCCCAGTCAGGCCCTTAACTAATTCCATCATGATTCATGATTCCTCAGTTTCCAAGGGCAGAACAGATTCTCCTGCTGTTGCCTAAGAGGCAATTGGTGTTACAGAAAAAAAGCTCCCGGGCAAAGCCCTGAACTTCCAAGTGTTCTTGCCTTTAAGATAGGAGGGATGCATCCTCTCTAGGTTCATGGAAGGACGCTGTCACACCACATATATCTCTGTGCTTGCTGCCCCCATGAGAGGTTCTGGAGTCAGGTTGGGATAAACACTATTGGGAAGGCTGAAGGAACAGGAGGTTATGTGGAGGAAGGGTCATCCCAGGTATCTGAGGTGTCTGGGCATCCTGTGACCAGGCTAAGACTAAGACAGGTATTGTTCAGTGTGTGTGTGTGTGTGTGGTGTGTGTGTTGTATGTGTGTTTATTTATGTGTGTGTATGTATGTGTTGCCTGTATATGTGTACTGCGTCTGTGTGTATGTTTGTGTGTATATGCATTTGTGTGTGTATGCGTGTGTGCATGTATGTATATGTGTGTGTAAGTATGTGTTGCCTGTGTATGTATACTATGTCTCTGTGTGTGTATGTGTGTGCATGTATGTGTGTTTATGTGTATATGTGTGTGTATGTATATGTATGCATATGTGTATGTATGTGTGTTTATGTGTATGCATGTGTGTGTATATGTATGTGTTGCCTGTGTGTATGTACTGTGTATGCAAACCCTCCTTCCTGTGTGAAGATGACATATAGTTGAAACTCTTTTTACTGTAAGACTTGGGTCTACTGTAAGGCTTCCCAGCAGTACTGAGGGAAAAAAGCAGCTAAGGGCCTAAGGAGGGGACCTATGGGCTTGTCCAGCACTCCAGGCCTTGTCCTGCCCTCAGAGTACAAGATAAATAAGCCCCCTCAGCTTTTCAAGAGTGCTGGTCCCCAGGGCCTTCTCAAACTGCTGGCTGGAGGCTATTCCCCTCATGTCTTTGCTGATAACTTCATTTGTGCCCCCAGAGACCTCAGACTGGTTTAAAAATAGAAAAAATAAACAACATTGTTCCTCATGCATCCCCCTTTCCCTTCAGGCTTCCTAACGAGGTGCTGGCTGGGCCTGCCAGGGCCCTGTTCCCAGGGTTTTTGACCCTCTGCCTGCTGCCACCTCCATGGGGACTAGACGCCCTGTAGTGTGGAAGGGCTTCCTGGTGGTCTGAGCATGATGTGAAGAGAGAGGGACCATACCACCTGCCTTGTGCTCGGTCACATCAGCCCTACACAGATGGAGGTGGGACATCTCCCAGGTATGGGGGATGAGCTCAGCTCTAAAGGGACCTTCTGGAGATTTCTCCCATTTTTGGCTCTGGCCTTAGCCCCTTTCAGAAGGTCCATAGCCCTCTGTTAAATACTGGTGCTGGCTGAGATTTGCCAAGAACTCAGGCTTGCTATTTTGCATTCCAACCCTTTAATTGGCAGCCTTTGTCACACCTCAGTTTGCTTTGTCTGAGAAACAGACCAAATGGTAGCATCGCATCTTGCTTCAGAGAGATTCATCCTGATTGGATGATGGGTGTTCCAGGGAAGTGAATGGGACTTGAGGGTCAATGGTCTTAGAGGAATAGCCAGAGAGGGAAGGTATGACCACAGGGGAGGAGCCCATCTCCCATCTCAAACAAAACAATGGGAAAGAAGTAGGTGTCCCCAAAAATGTCACAAGGAAGGACCCAAAACTACAGTAGTCTGCCAGATGAAAGACTTGGGACCATACCCACATAACCTGCCTGATATCCTGCAGAGGACCAGGCTCCAGGCCTTAAGCTTGCCCTGGCAGTTAGAGCTGAGACATGGAGAAAAGGTGATCTCTGATAGTCCCACACCCTGAGTTCAGCAGGTTCTGGGAGGGAAGCCAACCTTTTCCTCACTCTGCCTGAGGGCAAGTGCCAGAGGTAAGTGGTGGCTCATCTAGAGTCAGGATTGAATAAAGTACCTGTGATTATGACACCATCCTCGGGTGGCAGAGAACTTCCCCATCAGAAATGCTTCTCTCTGAAGGTGGCTAAAGGGTTCTGCTTCACACTGTCTCCAACTGCTGTCCACCCAGAGCAGTATTTGTCCTGTCCCAAACCTCCCATGAACCAATACCTACAAGAGAAGCCAGAGAAACAGCTTTGGGCGTGGACTGGCTTCCTCTCTAGAAAGCAGAGCCCGGCCTACAAGCTGCACTTGTCTCTTCTTTCCCAGGCAAATGGGATAGAAAAAACAGCCAGGTTCAGGCCAGCAGATGATACAATCCATCCTCCTCTCTTGAGTTGCCTCATCTTTCTAAAGGCCCCAAGTACCAGGGAGCCATGGGAAAATGAGGGGGATTGTGTTTCCCTGGGTGGGCACTAGGATCAGCAAAGGCCCCAGTAAGGCTTCCAGAACACTGTGGAAAACCACTCAGAACTGCTAACTGGTCCTCTCCGCCTTTATTTTGGAATGTCCCTGGAACGATAACACTCAGATGCCCTGAGATGCAAATGACAGAAATGGTTCCTGTTCAGACGACCTACCCTTGTCACCAAGCTCCCTTCTCAGCAGGACTCCAGTTCCGGCTGCCACCATTACAAAGCTACCAGAATGTTTAGGGTCAAAGGCTTTGGCCCTACCCCCTGCCCCGATATACAGATTAAAGACACAAATAATAGTGAAAAACAGGGAAAGGAGACTTAGTCAACGCAGCCCATTAGGAAGAGGAACAAACAGACTCTTTTTTTTTTTTTTTTTTTTTGGTTTTTCAAGACAGGGTTTCTCTGTATAGCCCTGGCTATCCTGGAACTCACTCTGTAGACCAGGCTGGCCTCGAACTCAGAAATCCACCTGCCTCTGCCTCCCAAGTGCTGGGATTAAAGGTGTGCGCCACCACCTCCCGCTACAAACAGACTCTTAAGACTCAAGCTAAACAGAGCAAGAGGCATGGATGACTAGGCAGGCTGGTCAAAGCATGGTCCTGACGTGCTTGGTTCAACTCCTTCTCTTCTGCAAGATGATCAGATAAGTTGTCAAAACTGTAACATCTCCTTCTAAATAATAAGCTACCTTCTACCTGGCACCAGGACTTGGACCCCCACCCCCACCCTAGCATAAGACCTCTGGGGGCAATTCTAATTTCTTAGTTCTATTCTTTCAATAGTCTGATAGCCAAAGGGAAGAGGCCAACTATCTCTTCAAAGTATCTTTGTTCCTGTCAGGACAGTTTCAACAGAGGGGACCATCAGCCTCTTCCTGGGTCTGGAGTCCAACCCTGCCTGAGCTTATGAGCTAACAAAGACATAAACAACCACTGGGAAGGAAGTGGATTTCCTTACCCAGCTCACCTCCTTCCCAGCACACTTGTTGTTTTCTGGCTTGCTTTTTATTTATTAAGAGTGTCAGTAAAAAACAGTTTAAAAAAAAAAAAAAGCCATCCCTTGGCATCCATTCCCACAACCTAAGATTTCATTTTTTATTTTCTCTCTCTGTCTCTTCCCCTGGCCAAGCTTTGTTTTACAGCATGGTAGATGTACCTAGATGCAATTTTATTTTGTGTTTTCTTTCCTCCCCATTAGGCATAAATGCTTTTTTCATGTTGTTGAATAGCCGACATGATTATGGTCTGATAGCTGCGTAATTGCATTGGGTTCTAATTGACCAAACAAACCTCCCTTTCATGGCCAAACAGCAACACTCTTTCCAGGGGTTAGTTATTTTTCTGCTACTATAAATAACACACAGTAAACATCCTTATGTATTATTTTCTTCATTTTGTGGGGGAGGGAATTATTTTCTGAATCTAGACATCCAGTTTCTCCTTGGAGGCAGTGAATAGCCAGGGCAGTTCACTCCAGAGATTAGAACAAAGTAGCCATTAAAATGAAAATTGCATGGACTGTGTAGTGACATGGGAAAACATTTGTGCCTTGCAGGGGATAGCACAAAATGAAAAACTGGGGTGTTTAAATAGTCTCAACTCAAATCAACGTGATAAGATAGAACCCTACAGTGTGCGACCATAGACTTCTCTTTCAAGTGGCCATCACTGCGGAAGGTCACGCTGCACATGGGCTGCCAATCTCTAGCTCCGTATTTGCTGTCTCTGATCCATTTCTCCATGCTTTTATGAGGACACGATGAACAAGAACATCCTCAGATGTGCTGTGTTAGCAGGACCCCAGCGCTGGGCTGGAACCGCAACTTCAACATCTCTTACGGTGTAGTGGCCCTTGCCGAAGCATGCTACACCACTGTCTAGCTAGTCCTGACCTAGAGGAAAAAATTCAGGAACCTGTGTGTGACAGATTAGCTCAACTGCCCACTGCACCCAACGCTAGCACCCAGGGGACGCTTGCGACTTCCTGCCTGGCTCTCCCTGAGATGGTGCCAGGACTTGTTTTGAGGCTCAGCTTGACCCCTCCACACTGACCTTGCTGGGAAAGCACGGTTGGAGATTTTCATGTTCAACATAATTACCCATAACTACTGCCAGGGTTGTGGTAAGTAATGGTGGGGTCGCAGGGCCTGGGAAGAAAACCTGTAAAGAGGTAGACTTTCTTCTTTTCCTTGTTGTCTTTCTTGAGCCAATGGGAGAATGGAGGTGGCAATATGCCCAGAGGCCTGAGTCAAGAGTAGGTGCCATTAAATACCTGGATAGCCATGCCTCATGGCTGGCTGGGCCCTAAGTGGGCAGACTAGTTTTCTGTTAACTCGACATAAGCTAGACTTACCTGAGAAGGATGGCTCTCACTTGAGAAACATGCCCCTGACAGCTTGGCCTGTATACAAGCTTGTGGGACATTTTGTTAACAGTGATTGATGTGGTAGGACCACCCCCTGGGCAGGTGGCCCTGGAGTGTATGAAAAAGCAAACAGAGCAAGCCATGAGGAGCAAGCCAGTAAGCAGCACTCCTCCATGGCCTCTGCATCAGCTCCCTCATCCAGGTTTCTGACTTCCCTGGATGACTGATGCTGTAAAATGAAAACAAACCCTCCCCATCCCAGGTTGCTTTTGGTCATGATATTTTATCACAGCAGTAGAAAACTAAGACACCAGTGATAAGAACAGCTTGGTGGGAGTGGGGTGGGGTCCCCAGGCTACGGAGAAAAAGGATAAAACATTGGGGGCTTCAAATGTTGCACTGAGAAGTCCTCTCTTGGGTTCATACCGTATAGTGTTTAGAGAACCAGGGAATATGAGGCAAGGTGGAGAGAGGACTGTGGTAGCAAACACCTGTGATCCTAGCAATTGGGAGGGGCAGGCAAGATCATCTGAGGATCTCAGGAACATCTGAGGCTACATACCTAGGCTTGAGACCTGCAGGTTTCATGAGACTTTGTTTCCAAAATACACACACACACACACACACACACACACACACAATCAAAATCAAACACAAATAAATACAGGCATCTGCAGGAGCTATTTTCCATTAAGGACTAGGGAGCAATTTGAGTTTTGTTTATTTTGGGCCAAGGCTCACTCTGTAGGCCAGGCTAACCTCCAACTTGTGAAAATTCTCCTGCATCCATCTTTCCAGGGTTGGGAATTATTGGCATGCGCCACCTTGGCAAGCACACTTCCATTTTTATCTGTAGATTCACAGCGAGGGGCAAAATCGATATTGTGATACAGACACCTACATCTTACAGAATTGGCCGTGACAGGGATCCCACGATGCCCCGGGTCAGGTGACCCCAAACAGCTGCCCTCATCCAGATGCTCTGAGAGGGTGACTAGGCCAGCTCTGCCACTGGTAGCAGACCAACAACTCCCCAGGCAGCAAAAGGCCTGTTCTGGAAACTTCCTAAGTGTCTTACGTCTAGGCTGGCCTCAGGCAGCTGGCTTCCTCCTAGTATTTAGTCTCCTGCTTTGAATTGCTTGCAAACTGCAGGTGCAGAGTGCATCGTAAATGGCTTTTATATTGGCCACCCTGGGCTTTGTTTGTATTTTCTCCAGAAATCCGTAGAAACTGTCATTAAGCTCTCGTCCGTGCCATAGGAACTGTCCCGTTCACCTCACCATGCAGCAGTGCTAACACAGAGAAGCCATCCCTGCACCCAGAGTCGCAACCTGCTCCAAACAGGAACGACAGAGGGATGGAGTTGCAGTGGCTATGAACCACTCTCCCACCAATTCTTTGACTTGTGCCTTGTGGGGTACATGGCCCGCCCTCCTTCTTGCCTTTCCCATGTCTTTCTGGGAGAGGGGGCATAAGGAACAGGGATCGGGGCTCTTGCTTCTCCTTCTGTCTTTCTGTCCCCACTTCACATTATTCCAAACAAGCCCTTGGCCTCTTAGCAGAGATTCACAAACATTGCCTTAGCCAAGCCCTGTAGTAACCACTAACCCAGAAAGCTGGGAAGAGGTTGGGTGGCCTCAGAGCAGGCTTGTATGCATCCGACCCTCCCATCCTCTCTCTCCTCCATCTGACCTTCCCAGCTTTGCCTCCTACAGAACCTTTGGGCCTCACACCCTCCTCTTAGGCAAGTCCTCCTCCTCCGAGCAGGTTATCTCACCCGCAGAGCTGACCCTCCTAGGACCAGCATCTTCAGAATGTCAGGGGTAATTGTTTCCCTGCTGTCCCCATAATGAGATGAAACGGCAAAGCTATAGCATTGAACTTGACAGTCGTTCCCACAAACCCAGCACTTTACTGGGGGTTCCAGGGAGAAGCGTCTTCATCGAATGCAGCCAACAGAAATTTATTTATTTACTAGACGTGGCAAACATTGGAAAGAAAGGAGGAGGAGGAATGGCAGTTATAGGGTCTGTTTGGAGGAAAGACAGTTTGTCAGAGGTGGAAGAAGTCATGGAAGCAGGGTACCTGTGTGATAGACACTGCCTTTGTAAGCCCCATAGAGGGGAGAAAAGGGGGCGTGGTGGGGTCTGGCTGAAGCAGGGTTTTCAGATGAGTGTCTGTTCTGTGCAGGGTGACTATCCCCTGCCTGTAGCTCTGTCCCTCCTTTCTGGATGGAAATCTTTGCCCTGGTAGGGCAGGAGCCACCAGTGGAGACAATCCAAGGACATCCTAAATCTTGCCTGTCATTTCCTGGTGTTGTGATGGTTACTGGGGCCTTCTGTGTTGTCCGATCGTTGGCCACATGAAGACTACCTAATGAAGGCTGATTCAGAAGGACCACTGTGGTTAAGGGATTGGGATTCCCATTAAAGCTCCTGTTAGGTTCAGACCTGCCTGCAACAAGTGCGTACCTCAGCTCCGACTGCAGAATGAAGCACAGGCAGATTTGAAACCAGGAGCTGCATCCTGGCATGCTGGGTCGGGTAACAGGTTTGGTGGGAGCTCACACTGCATAGTTCTGACTGTGGCAGGGCAAACATGATACTGATGGGAAGCTGGCCAAGTGGGCTGGGCTGAGAATACTATAGAACATTTATCAGCAGCCTGCCGGTACCAGAAACAAATATGGTCTCATTCAAACTGCATAAAAACCCAGAGCAAAGTTCTCAGTCTGCCTCTTTTATAGATGGGGAAATGCATAGGTGGTCTACCCAAAGTCACATAGCTTGTTTTTGATGTTTTTATTATACAGACTCTTGAATATTGTTTTAGATGTTGTGTGACACTGTGGGTTGACTCACTAAAAATGATAATGGAAGCCTCGGGAGGCCAAGGCAGGAAAGTTGCAAGTTCTAGATTAGCCTGGACTACACAGGGAGACCTGGTCTCAAAACAAGGTAGTATGCAACCAGACACTAGCTATCGTATGTGGAAGACTTGTTGCTTTAGCTTATAAGAGATGGTAGTAATCAGGCAAGGGGGCACTGGCTAGCTGACTTCTTCTTCTTCTTCTTCTTCTTCTTCTTATTCTTATTTTATTATTATTATTATTTTGCCTGTTCAGGTTGTACAAATAGAACACTGAAACTGCATAAGCTGATCAAAAGCTGCAACATACCAAAATCTCATAGAAATCAAACTAAAAGTTATTATGGGGCTGTGAGATGGCCCAGTGGGGAATGGGCTGCTTGCTTACAAGTCTGATGACTTGAGTTTGATTCTGGGACTCACATATTAGAAGGAGAGGAATTGTTCTTTGTCCTTCACATGTATGCAATGGTACACATATGTGTGTGTTTGTGTGTGTATAAAATGAATATACTAAAAGTTATACTATGCTGGTCACGGTAGTATACCATAGGAACACTTGGGAGATAGAGGAAAGAGGATCATAAATTTGAAGTCATCCTTGGCTATACAGCGAGTTCAAGGCCAGCCTGTGCTACATGAGATCATGTCTTTTAAAAAAAAATGGTTTATTTATTTTTAATTTGTATTTTGCCTGCATGTATGTCTGAGCGAGGGCATTGGATCCCCCTGAAACTGGAGTTACAGACAGTTGTGAGATGCCATGTAGGTGCTGAAGATTGAACCCTGGTCCTCTGAAAGAGCAGCCAGTGCTCTTAACCACTGAGCCATCTCTCCAACCACATAAGATCCTTTCTTTAAAAAAAAAAAAAAAGTGAACATTGAGAGACAGTGTGCTTACAGAACCTCTGCTTGGTTTACTGTGTCCCAAGCCTTTACAGCATAAGGCCCAAGTCCTGGATGGCCTCTGAAGACTTACACCCTTGACTCTACTTCAGGGAAGGTCTAGGGCAGGAAGATCTTCTGGAAGGTTCCTCAGGGAAGCATTAGATAGCTATGGGCCTGGAATCTAGGCAGATACTGGTCTGCTGGAACTGAGCCAAGCACAGGCCTTGTGAGCCCACAGTTGTTTAATAATATTTAATGTTTTTACTGCCTAGTTTGCCTATTTGTTCCATCAGTGATCTGCCTCCAGCTGCCGGCAGGACACATCCCCAGCTTGTCCCTGCCAGCCCATCTGTCACCAGAAGACAGCCTCCACAGCACCTTTAGGAAGGATGAACTTTTGAGGCAGGGACTGGTGGGGATCACCCCCAGGGCCTGGCCATAGAAGAAGGCTGTCCGCCCGCCTAAGCTTCAAACCAGGAGTTCTCACCTCACCCTCCTCCGTCCTCCCTTCCCACCCTCCACCCCTCTTCACCCTCATGTTCTCACTCCCATCCCCTGAAATGGGCACACAGGGTCATGAAGATCAGTCTGTTCTCTTCTCTGTAGCTTTGCTTGTCCTGTGAAAGCCAGGGGACTGGGAGAAGCCTGGAGCAGGAGAGGGCCCTCGGCCTTACTCTGTGGTCTCCTCTCCACAGTGTCTCCAGGGATCTGACTGATCCCCTCCTCCTTTGACTGGCCTCAGTCCTTTTCTGATCTGTTTCTTCCTGGTCCTCCCTTTCAGGCTGTTTGTCCTCCCTCTCATCATACACTACGCTGTCCTGGCTTGAAGCATTATGCTTTACTGTGTGCAGTAGTCCCGGCTCATCGACCATTGCTCTTTACAATTTCAGTCACCCACATCCGACTGTGCCCTACCAAGGGTGGTATATCTGTGGTCTGGAAAGAAATCATTCCTTTTTATTTATTTATTTTTCAAGTTTTGTGTCCGTGTGTCTGTCTGTGCCCATGAGTACAATTGTCCTCAGAGGCCGGAGGTGTTAGATCCCCCACGTCAGTAGAGGTACAGGCAGTTGGGGTGCTCGAGACCAAACTCAGATCCCTCTGCAAGAGCAGCACATGGTTCTTAATCCTTGAACCATCTCCCCAGCCACCAGAAATAAATGTTTCAAAGAGCATGCCGTGTCTGAGGACCCTGATGGAATCTTGCTTTCCAGCTGGAGACACAACTCTTCTCTATGTCCAGAGAATCCACACTGTGTGTGCTACCTTCCTACTGAACAGTCATCTGAGCAACTTAGAGGTGTGCAAGGCTTCAAACCTATCTTAACTTTCCATTTCCCGAGACTGAACGGGGCTGTGGTGCCTGGTTTTAAACAGACTTTTCTCTCGTGTTTCCTGTTTCTGGAGAGACATCTGTAAGTGCAGGGAGCCTCATGGAAAAGGCAGATGTAGCTTCCCTGTCATGATGGGACCCCAGGATCTATTTCGGGGACGCACATCCACTTGCTACAAGGACATGAGTTCAGATTTTGTGCTTTGTAACTTCATTTCCACAGATAAAGTGGTATTTTCACCAACACTGACCTGTCTCCTGAGCCCCTGACAGCTGACAGTCCTAGCATGGGATTCTGGGTAATGCCTTGGGCCCCCCATGTTCTATGTTTAGGACCATGATTTTTGAGAAATTTTCTTGGGTTTACTTAAATATCCAAAGGGCTTAGAAACTCCGTACAAAAAACACCTGCAAGTCTGTTTAGGGCCGCGGCAGACAGCCAGGGGCTAGTTTTTCCTGCGAGCCCTGCTTTCTTACCGTCACACGGAATGCTAATGTCTGCCCTGCCACTGTGTGCATACAGCAGGCGCTCACTTGTGTTGGGTTTGGGAACTGACCGTGTGGTTCTGACCTAACACTGCCACCTTCTGGTGGAACTGCTCTGGTGCCGAAGGCTGTTCCGGGTTCAGATCAGGAAGCAGGGATTCCTCCTGGGCAGAGGTTGACAGTAGAGGAACCTCACACAGAAGGGTCCACGCAGCTCTTCTGCTTTCAGGGAGCACAGAGCTCCATTGACCTGTAGCCCCCTTGCCACTACACATGCTACCAAGCTCTTCCTTTCCTCTGGGACAGCTACTTCCCAGAAAGCAGATCGCTCAGAAGCTGCGTGGGGATGTGTTCCAGCATTCATTGGCTGATAGACTTGTACCCCTCCCCCAGTAGCCCTCTCTCCTCAACAGGTGGAGGATCTTGTAAAGACTTATTTTAGTTATCATTTTCTTTTTTCCTATGAGTGCTAACTTCCACGTATGCACTGCTTCCCCCTCCCCCCCCCAAAAAAAAACCTCGCAACTTTTGATATGCTTTTATTTTTATTTAGCTCAAAATATGTCCTCATTTGTTGTGGGTTTCCGGGTTTTCTTCACTGTTGATTTCTAATTATTTAGTTATGATAAAAGAACATAGTTTGTATGATTTATGTCCTCTTAAATTTGGTGACTTGCTTTTTGACTCAGAATCTGGTCTATTTTGCTCAATGTTCCAAGTGTTCTGGGGGAAAAAATGTCTATTTGCTGTGATAGGTAGAACTTTCTAGAAAATAGCAATTACATCCTGTTGGTTGATAGTCTTACATTCTTCATGACTTTGGGGATGGCTTACCTGTTCTGCTATTGGCAGAGAAATGTTGACATTCCACCTGTAATTGTGGATTGTCTCTTTTCAAAGGATTTTTCTGTTCACACATTTCTGGTCTCCTTTACTCTTTTGTGTAGATCTAAGTTTCTTTCTGGTATTTCCTTTGTGCTTATTCTGGGTTACTTCCTGGGATGCTTTTTCTAGCTCTGGCCTGTTGCTACCAAGTTCTCTCAGCTTTGTTTGTTGGGAAAAAACAACTCTTGTGCCTTTGTGTCTGGAGGATATCTTTGCTAGGTATAGAATATAGCAGGATAAGAACTTTATTATTTTTCCTGCAGAGAATCAAACAATGGTTTTCTTGTCATCTGATCTGCTTAGACAGGAAATCTGGTGTCATTTTATTTTTGTTCCTGTCTAGATCCTCCTTTTATCTCTGGAAAAAGGTTCTTTTGTTTTGTTTGGTTTTGGTTTGTTTTAATATGTGTGATTACAGTTTACAAATCATTTCTTTTCTAACGTTTGTTTGCTTGCTTTGAGATAGGGAATCACTTTGTTGCCAGGCTGGTGTGAAACTCCTGGGTTCAAGCAATCAATCTCCTGCTTTAACCTCCTGAGTAGATGGGTTTATAGTATGTACCTCTGAGCCCAGCTTCCTCTACCTTCTAGAACATAGGTAGTGTGACTACAGCTGTTATTTTACTGTCTGTGCCTGCCCTGTCATTTGAGTCATTGTGGGCCCTGTTTCTATTACATTATTTTTCTGCTAGTGTGGCTCCCATCCAATGGCGATTTTTACATGGCTTTTTAAAACTCTAAGTGTGGTGAGCACCTAAGGCTGAAGCTGCTCACACATTCTTGAGTTTGGTTTCCAAATGTGGTTTGTTACTGTAACAGTCACTCACGGGATTTAGAAGGCAGGCTCTATTCTCCTTTGGTCAACCTTTCCTGATGTCAGTATCTTACACAATCATGGTATACCTATCAAAAACTAAGAAATTTGGAGCTTGGGAGATAGTTCAGTCAGCAGTGTTTGCTGCTGGAACCTGAGTTCAATACCCAGAGCTTGCGTGTGCGCACACACTCCAACATGCACACACGTGTGGAGAGAGAGAGAGAGAGAGAGAGAGAGAGAGGAGAGAGAGATAGAGAGAGAGAGAGAGAGTCAGGCGTCATCTCACCTGGACAATGTGTATACTAACATGGAATGATACAGAAATCAGCATATGGCCCCTGGGCAAACAGCAACACAGAGATATGTGAAACAGGACATATTACCTTGTAATCCCAGGGCTGAAGAGGCAGAGACAGGCAGATCCCTGGATCTAGCCTAAAGTCACACCTGCTTGGTTTGGCATAGTCCAGGCTAGTGAGAGACCCTCTCTCAAACAGACAAGGCTCATAAGCCAATGAGGGACCCTGTCTCAGACAGACAAGGTTGATAGGCCAATGAGAGACCTGTCTCAGACAGACAAGGCTGATAGGCCAGTGAGGAACCCTGTCTCAGATGGAGGTTGATAGTTCGTGGGAGCAACAGCTGAGGCTGCCCTCTGCCCTTCACAGATAGGCACAACATTGTGAAACAGTGTACATTGCAAATACAACGAGCGAGCGAGCGCGCGCACGCGCGCACACACACACACCGATGTCACCCATCAGTAGTTAGCTTTTGTAACTCTCTACTTACATATGGTAGATGCCACGGAGTTCATGCTGATGCCTGGCTATTACACCTCGCCCCCTTCCTTACTCTGCATCATAACTCATCCACCTGTGATTTCTGTTATGAACTCCAGCGTGGTCTCAGAATCCCTGTGAGAAGCAAACTCCCCTGGATCTCAGAGTACAGTGAGGAGTTTTACTCTCTTTGCCTCTCCAGAACCCAACTCGATCAGTGTTCTGTTGGTCCGCTCTTTTCTGCGTGTTGTTGGCCACATGTTTACGGTGTTTTCATCTGTTGCGGGCCTGGCATCTCTCTGGAGCTCACTGCCGTCCCGTTGCTAACTGCTTTTAATTTGCACCCAGCAAGAGCTCACTCCTGTGGTGTATGGCGCTGAGGCTCTGGAAAACATGCATAGACTGGGCTGGAGAAAAGGCTCGGCGGTTGGAAGCGAGCACTGCTCTTACAGAGGACCCAAAAACTATCTTAGGCAGCTAACAGCTACTTGTAACTGATCCAACACCTCCAGCCTGTACCATGTGTATGTACCTACAGACAGATAGACAGACAAACAGACAGACAGACACAATTAAAAACACACACACACACACAACACACACACAACACACACACGTATTTAAAAATGCAAAAAGGCTAGATCTGCCCCTTCAGTGGCACCATCTGGTCCCTTCATTGTAAACCATTCCTTGTGAGCTCCACCTAACGTTAGTTTCTCCTTCCCCAACCAATGGCTACTGTACACTTCATCTGTTTTCCATGTCTATAATTCTGTGTTTTCCAGAACAGATTCCTACAATGTGTAGCTGCTCTCTCTTCCCTTTTCCGTCTACCTTGCTCACCCACTTTCTTCTCTTCCTTTCTTTAATTTTTTTTTTTTTTTTTTTGGAGACTGGGTCTTAGTAGTTCAGACTTGCCTGGTTGAACTCTTAGTCTTCCAGCTTCCGCCTCCTGAGAGCTAGAGTTACAGGCACTGTGCCAGGCTCAGTATGTAGCCCTTTTAGCCTGATTTCCTTGCTCAGCAAAATCCATTGAAGGATCTCCGGCATTGTGGCGTTCATCAATGGCTTCTCCTTTCTCCCAGTCGTGTTCTATCTTCTAGCTGTGTCTTGGCTTGTTTATCCATTCATCTCTTGAAGTGCATATTGATTGTTGTAGCTTGCCTTTTTATTCTCATAATGATGCCTTTTGAACAATGTAATTTTTCAATTTTGGGATACTCAAATGTATGGCGGTCCCCCTATGGTTAGTGCTTTTGTGTATTGTTAAACAATCTTTGCCTCAAGGTTAACAAGATATTCTGGGTTTTAAAAAAAAATTAAATGTTTCTGAATTAGACTGCTAGCCCTACATTAGATTATGACTCAACCTGGGATTGCTTTTGTGTTTTGTGTGAGGTAGGGATCAAGATCCATCATTCCCCAATGTCACAGTCCACCAACCCAGCACAAGGGGTTGATACCTCCCTTTCTCTTGGATGCATAATAGTGCCTTTCCACCGTAGATGGGGGCACATCTGGTATTGGAGTCTCTGTTCTGGCCTGGTTCATTTGTTCTTACATTATCTTACACTGTCTCAGTTTTCAGTGCTCTAGTCCTGGTCTTCAAGGCTCGTAGGATCACTTTGCTGTTCTAAACTCTTTGCATTTCCACGGAGAGAATCAGCTTGTTGGTTTTCACAAAAACAGCAGCTGGAAGACTTTAACTAGGATTGCAGTAACGTTATGGATCAACTCTGGAAGAATCAGTATCTTATTATTGAGCCTTTCAATTTATGACTATGATTATATGAGGAAAAATGTTAAAGACACTGGAACGAGAGGTTCAGGTACACCCTTCTTTCAAGACCTGAGGATCTGTCCACCCAAATGTGTATGACCAAGTAGGAGCTTCCTCCAGGGAGAGTCTGTTCCAGCTAAAACTGGAGGCCTCTATGCAAAACTGAGGGATTCTGGTCTCTGCCCCTCCTGACAGTTACTCTATCCAGTCCTGTCCTCAACAGGTGCTTTTACATGTTTCAAACATTTAAAAATATGTTATCTGGACCTGGGAGTATAGGTACATGATCACAGCTACCTGAAGACTGAAACAGGAGGATGTAAGGTAAGGCTGCCTGGGCTATAGTGAGTTCAAGGCCAACCTGAACCATTTATTGAGACCATGTCTCAAAATAAAAGATTTGAATATTTAAAAAATAGGCTTGGGATATACCCTCAGGGGTTGGGTGCTTTCATCAGACCCTAGGCTTAACCTTCTAAACTATGAAAAATGCTTATACATAAATAATACTTTTGTTTTATTGTTAGCATTTTTTGGGTTGTGTGTGTGTGCACACACCACAGATCATCAATAGAGCTTAGAGGACAACTTTTGAGGGTTCTTTTCTTCTACCATCCGGGTCTCAGGAGTGATCTCATGTAGTCAGGCCTAGATATACTTTTACCTAATGAACTGTCACACAGTCAAATCATTTTAATAAGAGTTGACAACATGTACCATGAGCAAAAATAAAATAATATTCAAAAGTAGGAGCAGGGAGCTGGCTCCATCAGTAACATGCTTACTACAAAAGCATGTGGCCCTGAATTTGGATCTCAAGGAGAGGTAAATGACTCCTCATCAGGAACACATCTGTAACTCCAGCTGCTGCAGGGCGAGGAGTCAGGCAGATGCCTGGAGCTCAGTGGTAATTCGGTCTACTCAGGTAGGATCCAGGTTTGGTTCCCAGCACTCACATGTAGATCACAACTGCCTATAGCTTCAGTTCCAGGGAATCCAATACCCTCTTCTGATCTTTCCAGGCTCCTACAAACACACACACACACACAAAACACACACACACACACAAACGCACACTTTAAAATAAAGAGAAATTTTAAATGTATCTTTAAAGAGAAAATATCCACTGTTGACCTCTGACCTTCACATGCATATACACACATGGGCATGCACCCACATGACATGTGAATACACCCACATGACTATGTGTATGCACCCACATGACTATGTGCATGTACCCACATGACGATGTGTATGCACCCATATGACTATGTGCATGTACCCACATGACTATGTGCATGTACTCACATGACTATGTGCATGTACCCACATGACTATGTGTATGCACCATATGACTATGTGCATGTACCCAATGACTATGTGCATGTACCCACATGACTATGTGCATGTACCACACAGAACATGTGCATGCACACACATGACTATGTGCATGTACCACATGATATGTGCATGCACCCACAGACTATGTGCATGCACCCACATGACTATGTGCATGCACCACAAGACTATGTGCATGTACACACATGACTTGTGCATGTACCACATGACTATGTGCATGTACCCATATGACTATGTGCATGCACCCACATGACTATGTGCATGCACCCAGATACTACGTGCATGCCCCACATGATATGTGCATGTACCCCATGACTATGTGCATGCACACACAAGACTATGTGCATGCACACACATGACTATGTGATGCACACACAGACTATGTGCATGTACCACAAGACTATGTGCATGTACCCACATGACTATGTGCATGCACACACATGACTATGTGCATGCACCCACATGACTATGTGCATGGACCCACATGACAAATGTGCATGTACCCACATGACTTGTGCATGCACACACAAGACTATGTGTATGCACACACATGACTATGTGCATGCACACAAACTAGTGCATGTACCCACAGAATGTGCTGTATCCACATGACTATGTGCATGTACCCACATGGATATGTGCATGTACCCCAGACTATGTGCATGCACCCACATGACTTGTGTATGCACACCATGCTATGTGCATGTATCCACATGACTATGTGTATGTATCCACATGACTATGTGCATGTACCCACATGACTATGTGCATGTACCCACATGACTATGTGCATGTATCCACATGACTATGTGCATGTACCACACAAAAATTAGACCAAAGCAAAACTGAAACAAAGGATGTTTAAAAGTAGCCATCAGAAATTAAGATTTAAATATCAATGAGAAAATTTAAGTGAAATAACATTGAGTTCTAAAAAAAACCAAAACCACAAGGTCTTAAAACTCCGAGTGCCTCCGTGAAGTCATCATTGAGTCAGAGACATATTTTTATGAGCATTTTTTTCCAGTAACTGTAAAAAGCTCTTTTTGGCTAAGCATTAACTAGAGAAATGGCAAGGGGATATTTCTAAGTCCAAATATTTCCCTCTGGCTTTCATCTTCAAATCAAACTTCTTGTTCAATAACTTTGAGAGGACCTTTAAAAAAAAAAAAGGTTAATTTGGGGGGGGGGAGTAGGGGGAAAGGAACTGCAGTATTTTTAATCAATCAACTGTAGTCTGTTTCAAAAAAAATCTGCCAGCATTTGGGTTTTATTTCCATCTTCCTTGATCTCCTCATGCAAGAGGGAGATTGCACTGTGAGTTACCTGCATAAATGTCTGTGCTGATGTGTTTACATTCCCGGTGTTCAGAGCCCATCCAGCTCCGGTACACGTTATTCTCGGAATGCAAGTATTACTTTGTCAATTGTCACTTCCTTCCTCCCTTGGAGGATTGGGACTTTTAAACGAGTGTGAAATTCAATGCAGATGATAACTCCCTGGATGCATCTAAAATTTATGGGTTTGGGTTTCAGATTGTTAATGTTAATAGCATTAAAACAATCTGGAACATGGTAAACTAAAGGGGCCCTGGGCTGGTTAAGGGTGGGGCCCTGGGATGCTTAATGATCTCTCTGTAAGGCCTTCCTGTCGCTCTTCTATTGCCCCAGAGGGGTTGGACAGAAGGGTCCTAGCCTTCCGTTATTAGCTCAAGGTAGAGAGCCATCTGCATCCCCAGGCACTTAGAAATCTCTCTGCAGGGCATCTCCATCACACTCCACCTGGAACTGTGCAGATTCTAAGTGAGTCTCATCACAGGATCTCAGTGTCTGACCATCCCTCTGGTAAACACAAAGGCAGGGAACCTGGGAGACAAGGAAGCTGCCTTTATTTGGAACAGCAGCAGGCATGGGACACTCTGCTTGCCCTACTGGAGAGCATGGGTCCTGGCAGCCTTAAAGAGCTGGGCTCCACCACCTGTGCCCAGGAGGCCAGTTAAAGAGACCGTAACAGTGAACAGGAGAAAAAGGATTATTCAATTGGTCACTGTTGGGAAGAGCAAGTAAAGATGTCCAGCACCTCCTCAACCCCAGCTAATCTATCTTCTGGGTCCTGAACATGGGGTTCAGGATTAAATAGCAAGAGTGTGTATGTGAAGCTAAGCAGTCCTGGCCAGTGTGTGTTCCCGTCTATTACTGACCGATTGTCTTGGCTCCAGGCTCTCCTTAAATGTGGGCTGACAAGTTGTCAGAACCGGAAATCCTAACCTGGGAGACAGCTTCCTCCTCTGCTGGCTCCGCCTTCACTTCCTCGCCATGGGATTCTTGAGAAAATCTCAGTATCTTGGGGTCATTGCTAAAATCTGATAGTCCAAAGAAAGGGCACACATGTCTCTAGGACATCAGGCCTCAGCGACAACTGGGTTGACAGACCCTGACTCTTTCTTAGAGACTGCTCTGGTGACACTTTGGCCTTGCTATCTCTGGAGAGCAGTGTCCCTTGCTCTGTGCTCTGGTTCCTCCCACACTAGGCTGGTGGCCCCGCTCCTCTATCCTAGCTTCTCCATCCTCCCCCAGTTCTCACCTTCGCCGAGACAGTTACTGGGCTAGCCCCCAAGGATTCACTCCATTCCAGTCTGGCTTCCATTTTTTACAGTTGTTGAGAAAATGATTTTATTGAAGGTAAGAAGTTTGGGATCTGAAAACGTGGCTCATGGTTAAGAACTCTTGCCGCTCTTCAGACAACATGGGTTCGGTTCCATTCCCTACAGGCAGCTAACAATAGTCCACACGAGGGTGATCCACTGCCCTCTTCTGAGGCAATGCATGCACACGTGTGGTACACATTCATACAGGCAAGACTGTCCCACATAAAATATAATTTAAAAACATTATCCTGTGTGTGTGTGTGCACATGTTATAGTATGTATGTGGATATCTTGTTTGTGTGTATGTGTGTGCATGCTATAGTATGCATGTGGATATCCCATGTGTGTATGCCATAGTACACATGTGGATATGCTCTGTGTGTGTGGTGTGTGTGTGTTGTGTCTATAGTATGCGTGTGAGATCAAAAGGCAGTTCTCTCCCTCCACTGTGGGTCCTGGGAATCAAATTCAGGTCATGAGGCTTAGCAGTGAGCACTCTTATCCACTGAGCCATATTACACCACACCACCACCCCTCACCCTGCCAGCTTGCTCTTTAAAGTCTTACTGTAATGCTCAGAAACAGAGCTATGTAGGTTGCTGGGTCTAGCTTGGTTGTTGCTTTTTTTTTAATTGACACATATTGTGCATATTTATGGGGTACAGCTAGTTTGTTTTATTTTTAATAGCTGTCATAACTGATTCACACAGGAGAGGTGTATCATGGGGTGCATGTATTAAATCATGGCTCTCTGTTTTCATCTCCATCTACCAATTAAAGGCTTTTTATTGAGCTGAGCTAGGAATCACGCGTCTTCCTTTATGTCAGCCAGTGATTTTACAAGCTAATTGGAAAGCTTTACCTGTTTATATTTTTAAACAAACAGGCTCAACATCCGCCTACATTATTTGGGCAAATTTCAAACAGGTTAGAAAAAAATCTGTTTCTAATATTTCAAGATATGTTCACTGTAAACACTTTTTTATAGGGTGACACCACAGTCTTGGCAACAACAGTGAGAAAAATTTTCACTTAAAAGTCTCCCCGAGATACAGTTTTACAATGGAAAAGCATTTGTGTTACAATGAGTCACCTAATTTTTCTTGAGTAGGCAAATGAAGTTGCATTTCCTCTTGGTGAGCAACAGCTGCGTATATGTTACAAATAGTATAACTATCACTGGCATATAATAGGTGGAAAATGCCAGCCACCGTTTGACATCGCAATAGGTCAGCAAATGCGAAACACTTGTTTGTGCAGGAAAAATATGTAACCCATCTACAGGTGTCTGGCTCATTTCAGAGCACCGTCTCAAGACAGCCGAGCAGGCCTTTCTGTGGTGGAAAGATGCTCGATCACTCCTCTCTGACCACAGATCCTTATATATGTGTTTCTAGAAAACTAGAGAGAAAGATAAACCTGAGCATGTCAGTGACCCTGACTGTCCTGGTCACAGTCGCTGAGAAAAGTCTCCAAGGAGATTAACACCAAGTCAGCTTGTTGTTTGTTCCCCACTGGTCACAGACAGACTTTACATCAACGATCACATTCAATTCACCATAAGTAGTGGTGCGGTGTGTGTGTGCCTATGTGTGTCTGTGTGTGGGGTATATGTGTGTGCATGTTCATGTGTGTGTTTGCATATGTGAGTGGGGTAGGTCAGAGGTCAATGTCAGGAGTCTTCCTCAATTACTCTCCGTTTTTGTTCGTTTGATTGTTTGTTTTTGTTTTTGAGACAGGGTTTCTCATTGAACTGAGCCCATCAATTTGGCTAGTGAGCCCCTAGAGGGACCCTCCTGTCCTCAGCTTCCTAGCGCTGGGATTACAAGTGTGCTCTGCTACACCTGAATTCTTGTGTGACATCCAAACACAGGTTGCTAACTGAGCCACCTCCATACTGCTTTGGGGGGGGGGGTTGTCTTGTCTTGTTTTGCATTTTCCCCCCTACATAATATTTTTATTCTTGGCTGTGAGCCTAGCCTTTAATGGCTGAGCCCATAATGTTTTTATTATGATTTGGGGATTTCATACAATCTTGATCACATTCACCTCCTATTCTTTCTAGGTCCACCCTTGCCCCTCCCCATCCAAACAAAAAGAGCAACAACCAAAACAAAAAGAAAAAAAAGAAAACAACAACAACTCACCAAGTCCAATTTGTGTTGCCCATTACTGAGAAGAGCGAGAGACATTGCAAACTTCTGTGGCAAACATCCTACAACACAAAAGAAGGAAACAGTCCAGATAGGAAGCTATTGAGGAGAGTCCTTTAACAATGTGCCAAATGCTGATCCCGAAGCAGAGCTCTTCACAGCTGATGGCTTCTGGGAGGGGAGGACTCAGTTTACTTTAAGGGGCTAACCACTGGGAGTTTGACCATGCTTTTTCTTTTTTTAAAGATTGTTTTTGCTATATAATCCAGGTCAGCCTTAAACCCACAGTTCTCGTGTCTCAGCCTCCTAAGTGCTGGGTTTACAGACCTGTACCACAAAATAGGAGTAGAAATTATATTTTTATTAAAAACTGACTTTATTATTCATTCTGTGGCATTTTCCTTGTTCAGTGATCAGAGACACGTGGTTGTTCATGTCGTTCATTATTAAAGGAAAATAAATCTAGGAAATCCAAATTAGAACCATCTGTACTTTTAAGTACGTAGCAAAGCCTTGGCAGCGTGAGGCCCGGCCCTCCTCTTCATCATCAGAAATACTTTCTTTGCTTTTTCCAAAGTTGTGCTTTATGTGCTATTATTTTTGCTGTCATCGACTGTCAACTTCTGGGTTTCTAGTCTAAGACAAGGGTCTGGGTTTCCAGTCTAAGACAAATATATATTACAAGGATTCCTTCCCTGGGAAGATACAAACATATGTGCTCTCCTTAGAAGGTCCCAATGACAAAGCAAAGTACCTTTCCTCCAAAGTCCAACCTAAGGAACCAAGGAGCTTAGAGGCCTGACCGGGAACAGGTGAGGGGTCACTTACAGTACCATGAGTGACCCCTTCCATACTAGAAAGCCTTGACCCAGCCTGGATGACGGCTTCCCATTACCCACAGAGACTTTCATTAATCTCCTCGAGCCTTTATACTCTAACATATCCCAAGACCCCTAAGTCATTTGCAGTTAGGACAGAATTGCATACAAAGGCTGGGAAGAGTGACTGGAGTCTCAGGAGAGGGTTCATGACTTATCCAATCTCCTCTTGGACATCTGTCAATTAGCTGGAAATGGACACCAAGATGTCATGTTATGCTCAAGAGACAAAGACCCATGATAGTGCTGTGAAATCAGGCACCGATGGCCTAGGTAGATAGTTATGTTTTTGCTTGAAGGATAGAACCTACACCCCCGACCCTGTGTGTGTTGTGTGTGTGTGTGGTCTGTGTGTGTGTGTGGTGTGTGCGCGTGTGTGTGTGTGTGCGTGTGTGTGTCTGTGTGTGTGTGTGTGTGTGCGTGTGTGTGCGTGGTGTGTGCGTGTGGTGTGTGTGTGTGTGTGGTGGGCGTGTGCGTGTGTGTGTGTGTGTGTGTGTGTGTGTGTGTGTGTGTGCGTGCGTGGTGTGTGTGTGTGTGTGTGTGTGTGTGTGTAGAGGCAAGTGAGATGGATCAAAGGGAGAGTGAACTGATCTTTTAGTAACCACCTCCTGGCACCATAACACCATCACCACCATCAAACCCCTCAGTTCCAGCCAAGGCAGCAATGGAGGAGGCCCCAGAGGAAGGAAGACTTTCTTCATCTCCCTCCCTAGCTGGGAATGTGTGGTGGTGGAGAGCTCACTGACCTGCCTTGCTTCTGACTGAGCACAGGCACAGAGAATTGAAGCAAGGACATCTCGGCTTGTGTGCCCGGATTCTCAAGCCTTCTCTGTGTGGCATAAAACTGAATTTCAGTAGGAAAGGGCCTCAGTGCTGGCATTTTCTTGCTGTTCTCTTTTATCTGCGTTACAAACATTATCTTCAATTGTAGTTTCCTTGCAGGAATCTTGTTAAGCCGTATATCCATTTGTGAGAGGAGTTAATGCAGTTAAAATTTGGTCACATAATTGATAAAGCCACTTAGCTAGGGACTAGGGATGTATCATAGGAGTTCCAGCTATCAGCAATCGATTTAGAGAGATGGGAAACCAGGTATTTTTTTGGTGATTAACTAAAGAATTGGTGCCCAGGGTTGTTTTTGAGGGGAGAGCGGTTCCCTTCTCTCCTTCTGAGGTATTGGCATCTTGTTTCCTTGTTTCTTAATGGTGTTCTCTGAGAATGTTTGGTCGTTTCCTTTGTATAGACAATTGTATGTCATGAGGTCCAACTTGTGTCACATGTTGGTTTTTTTTGTTTCGAGAGTGTTTCTCTTTAGCCTGCATCTGGCCATCTCTGTAGACCAGGTGCCTCGAACTCAGAATCGCCTGCCTCTGCCCTCAGTGTGGGATTAAAGGCGTGCGCCACCACCGCCGGCTGTGATGTCACTTTAAATTAGAGAATTATGCCTACAACTCTGCCTCCAAGTGAAGTCATGATTGAGTACAGTGATTTACTGCCTTGACACAGGAATACTGGGGGTGGGGGCAGAATTCTTCTATAATGTTGGCCTCCATTCAAACCTCCTGACATAGGACCTCGGAGGGCGAGAGCTTGTGTGCTTGTGTGATAGTCATGGAGCGTGTACCATGCATGTGACAATCACTCGTCACAATTCTCAGAACACTGAATTTTGTTTTGTTTTTGAGACAAGGTCTTGCTATATGGCCCTGTCTGGCCTGGTACTCTCTATGTAGCCTCTGATTCTCAAATTCTCCTTCTGTCTCCTGAGTGCTCAGATTACAAATATGTGCCACCATATTGGGCTCCAATTTTTAGAACACTTAACATGAGATGTGCAGCACATGGTACCGACCTTGGACCTGTGAGCACGGCGTTTCATAGCTCATTCTCCATCTTGCATGCAGTAAACACTACAGTTTTCAAACATGAATCCATGATTTTAAAGAATGACCCCAGGTGACATACTTAGTAAAATTTGGCTTAGTAAAATTTGAGAACCACAGAGCCACCCGAAGTGATACACAATGTCTCATCTCAGATACATTGATGAACAAAAGAGAACCATACATTTAAATATATGGCTGAGTTCTAGGAGGAATGAAAGAAAAAAAATAATCTCAAATGTCAAAACTGGAGAAATGAAGCCACAGAGCTAAGCCTTGGCTGATCCAGGGCAGTGCTAGAGAGCATGAGACCATATAGAGCAAGAGGCTTTCAACCTTCCTAATGCTGTGACCCTCCTTATGTTGTGGTGACCCCCAACTATAAAATCATTTTCATTGCTACTTCATAACTGTAATTTTGCTCTGTTATTAATCACTATAAATATCTGTGTTTTCCAATGGTCTCAGGTGACCCACAGGTTGAGAACCACTGGTATAAACCCTTAGCAGCTCTCTCTCTCTCTCTGTGTGTGTGTGTGTGTGTGTGTGTGTGTGTGTGTGTTTGAGAAGGGGTAGGGATGGGGTGGGGACCTAACCCAAGATGTCACACATTCAAGGCAAATGCTCTATTGCTGTGTTTTATTTCCAGCCTGGGAACCTAATTTGAAAATTTCTCTGCTGACTCTCCACTGGTGCCCAATATAGATGAGAGTTCATTGCACAGCTGAAGCAGAGATGCTGGGCTAAACCCCTTTGCATAAAACATGGAGCTCTGAAGAGATACCTTATCATAGAAAAGGGAGCTAGAAACAAGCCAGAGAACCACTTCATCTGATTAAAATTTTGGAGGCTGGGGCTCTACCGTACACTCAGATCTGTTCTGCAAGTTTACAGGGTCAGGCGGCTTAGTCGGGGTACATTTAAGAACAGGGATTTGAGGGAGGTATTAGGTATTAGGGTTTGTTTTGCAGTACAGGAGAGAGTTGGGAGTTTGATAAGGTTTGTTGTCAGGCAACTTGAGAACAGGCAGGGGTGGGGGCACTGAGCAACTGGAGAAAGGTATCCTGGGAGCTGGGAATGGATTGGGAGTCTAGAAAGTAAGCAGAGGCTATGGTCAAAGCAGAAGTTGCTACTTTTGAAGTCTGCCAAGCACACCCCCAATGTGGTTCCCCACTGAAATCTGTAGTAATTGGCTGTTACTATAATACAATACCTGCGGAGGCCATGTTAGAAAGTGAACGCACCTTTATAGTTTCAGCCTTTGGTCAACTGGTCCCATTGCTTTGGGGCCTATGGTGAGACAACAGACATCTTTCCAATGTCCTACTGCCTCTCACTATGCCCCACCTTTTAAAGCTTCTACTACCTACTGGAGATCCAACCAATAACACACAGGCTTTGGGAAGACAATTATATCCAAGTGATAGCAAACTCCAAGGAAGTCTGCCCCTCACCCCAAAGCCCTCACCACCTGCCCATTCCCAGGGCCCGGAGGAAGATTTGCAAGCTGCAATAGCTAGGTGTGTCTGAGCTGGCAAATGGCTGCTGGGACGTCACAAACCTGTGTGGAAGAAAGTCAGCATAGGAGGAAGCTAGTGTGCCAAGTCCAGGGTCAGTTTGAGGAAACCAGAGATGCTAAAATTGCGTGGCCCTTGGTAATTTGGTGTTTGTGTGTGTGTGTGTGTGTGTGTGTGTGTGTGTGTGTGTGTGTGTGTGTTTGGGAGGTGATGGGGGAGTGGGGTGGAGAATTAGCCCAGGGTACCACAGATGCTAGGCAAATGCTCTACTGCTGCACTTCATTTCCAGCCTGAGAACCTAATTTGAAAACGTCTCTACTGAGTCTGTGGTAGTTAAGCAGCAGCTAACAGCTCTCGTCGGCTGAGTTATTATTTATCAGACACTGGGTAATTTTTCTCCATATTCCTCAAGGCAATCCTACAAGGTAAACATAATTATCATTCCTCTACTGCATGGAAACCTTTGACTCTGAGGGACAGGTAATGAATGTATCTATATGACAGTTGATCCCTAACTAATGAAACAGCGTTAATCTTAGGTCTACCGACTGCTACATCAATATGCTGATGGTGGTTAACTCCAGGGACTCGATTATAGATTTTATTTTATTTTTATTCATTTTTAAAATTTACTGACTGCTACATCAATATGCTGATAGTGGTTAACTCCAGGGAGTCGATTATAGATTTTATTTTTTTTATTCAGTTTTAAATTTTTCAAAGTTTTAAATATAAGATGGAGGGAACTTTAATTGCCATAAGAGAACTCAGTTACACAACCAAAACGCAAGCCATTGGAACGTGTGTGCAGGAGGAGGAAGATGTGAGCAGAGAGAGGTCAGGCAGGGCTCCGTGTCCTGGGTGCCTTCATCACATGGTCCTACTTCACTCTTTAGTTTGCTCTTTGTATCTCAAGCCCAGGACACGGTGCTGGAGACAGGTGGGAGAGGCTCAAGGAGGTGACAAACTGACCCTGATAGACCTTGTCTCCCCACCCCCCATCACAGGTCAACCCTTTCAGAGACCGTATCTGCAGGGTGTTCTCCCACAACAACGTGTTCTCCTTTGAAGATGTGCTGGGCATGGCATCTGTATTCAGTGAGCAGGCCTGCCCCAGCCTGAAGATTGAGTATGCCTTTCGCATCTATGGTGGGTACCTGGGTTGGGGTGGTGGTGCTGAGTCGGGAGGAGAAAGGGTCCAAAGAGGACCTGCCATATCTGAAATCCAACCACTGATAGGGTTGTGTGACTGGGATTTATTGGCTCTTTATGAGTATATATCATGTGTCTTGAGTACTATGAAATAACAACACCGATTGAGAATCTATCGACAGAGGCCCTTCCCTCCATTTCATTGGTGTAAGTGGCCTTTATTTTTGCTGTGACCAACACAGCTGACAAGAAGCAGCTGAGGGGAGGGAGAATTTATTTGACCTCAGTTTGAAGGCATATAGTCCATTGTGGCAGGGACACCATGGTGGCTGGCAAGCAGCCCACAGGAATGTGCAGCTGGGATGCCTCACCTCCTTAGGTGTTGGTAGAATGGGAATCAGAGATGACACAGGATGTTGGGTGGGACCATGAGCCTCCAATCCTATCCACTTAAGAAATCCATTTCCTCCTGGCTCGGTTCCTCCTCCCAAAAGTTCCACAGTCTCCCAAAACAGCACAAGCAGCTGGGGACCAATTGTTTAAACACATGAACCTGGAAGGGCTATTTCAGGTTCAAATCATAAGGCCATCCAAGGGTACTTGGGTTTGCCGGTGTGGCTATTTAATGATTTCTCTCTGAGCAGGCCAGAGAGAAGAAGACCCATGTGGGTGCAAAGGACTTGGGCTTGTCTGGCAGGAAGGTTGGATGGGACTTGGGAGACTTGAGCACTAGAAGCATCTCTGCACACAATGACTGCATAGACTCGACCAAGTCATTCCCATTTGCTGAGAATCACTTTTCTTATCTTGAAAGGGAAGGAACTTGAGAGAGATCATTTCTGAAGTTTTTGGGATCTGCCCTTCGTCTTGCAATGTCCCCTTAGCACAGTAAGACACTCGGACCACTCCAAAGCAACCAAAACAAGAATCAAGGAAACCTTGAGAAGCCCTCCGCAGTCCACATCTGTCTTTAAGTATATCATGGTAACACCTTTGCTTGCAGAGGCAGACTGCCTTTTCTGTTTAAGTAGGCCATCCAGCTTCTCCTGTCCTCAGACATCAGCGAGCAGACTCACACAGGCTAAGGAAAACCTAACCTTGCTAGGATTACTGGCGGCACATTCCTTTAATCCTAACACTCAAGAGGCTGGGACAGAAGGATAACAACTTTGAACACAAACTGGGCTACATAGTGAGACCTTGTCTTGAAGCCATGGGTTAGTGCTACAGCTCAGTGGTAGAATACTTGCCCAGGTTAGACAACCTCTGGATTTGATTCTCAAACTAAACAAACAGCCCCAAATTCTCTGTAATCCAAAGAACCCGAAGGACAGGACTGCAGTCTGAATCAATCCAAACATGTCAGCCTGCATTGGGGAAAATACAGCAGAACTCAGAGTCCCTACAACAAACATTCACAACACTCCAAATGAAACCTAAAACTGACCTGAAATGCAAGAACATTCTTTTAAATCTTGCTGCAGCCTCCAGAACGGAGACTGACTCTGACATGACCCAGATACTGAAATTCACTGATAAAAAGTTTTAAAAGAGCCATCACAATAGTTTTTGGTTCTTTGGAGAAAGAGAAGGAAACAAGAAGGAAAGGATGCAGGAATAGAGAGAGGGAGAGAGGGAGAAGGAAGAAGATGAACTCTAAGGATTGACTTAGATAATTAGGGTGGCCGGCACCCCACAATCTGCTGTGAGTGAGACACCCAAGGAGGATGTGATTTAATTCAGTCCAAAGGCACAAAACTCAAGAGTGCTGCTGACCAAGGACAGAGCAGAAAGAGAAAAGCCCCTCCCTCCTCTAGATGACACCTACCCACACTGACAAATGTGATCTTATTTTTTTGTTTTTAATTTATATTTGTTTTGTGTGTGTGTGTGTATGTGTGTGTGTGTGTGTGTGTGTGTGTGTGTGTGTGTGTGTATGCAGTACCTAAGTAGGCCAGAAAAAGGTATTGGGGTATTGGATTATCTGGCGTTGCTAGTTGTGAGCATCCCAACATGGTTGCTGGGACGCAAGCTCAGGTCCTCTGCAAGAGCAGTACACACTGCAACAGATGAGCTGCCTCTTCAGACGCTTTTTTTTTAAAATTCTTTGATGACCTCATACAAGTATGAAATTTATTTATTTATTTTCAACTCCTAGTACTGTCTTTCATTCTTCTAAGACAACTGTACCCTTCCTAACCAAAAAGAGATCCCTCCCACATGTGCACAAGAGAGAGAGAGAGAGAGAGAGAGAGAGAGAGAGAGAGAGAGAGAGAGAGATCCATTGTGGTTAATTGGGGTTGCTTACATGATCACGGGAAGGGTCATTTAACTGAAGCATGGCACTTTACCAGCGTCTACACCACTGAGGAAAACTACTCCCCATCCCCCACAACTTTTAACTGTCAATAGCTCCTGACTCAAGGAGCTTTGGGAGACCGCAGCCCTCTCCCAACCACAAAGGGACTCTCTCCTGCAGATCTGAATGTGACCTTCTTTATTCAGTTGACTGATTCAAATGCTAATCTGTTCCAGAAATTCTCTCACAGACACACCAGGAAATAATTTTTTTTCTGCCTTTATCCCGACATTCCTCAGCCAAGTCAAACTGACACATAAGACTGACCGTCACAATAACCATTTCCAATAGAGTGAAAGAGAATCTACTCACACACACACATACCACACACACACACACACACACACACACACAAAGATACGAAACCTGCAGCTATGAGAAGGAATTAAATGGGTGGAGCCTGGTAGCTTCAGCATGGGGAAACTGAGGCAGGAGGATCCCATGTGCTGGTATGTAGCTCAATGACAGAGCACCCACCTGGCCTGCAATAGCCTTTAGGTTTATGCCCCACTGCCAAAGAAAGCCAAGCAAACACAAAACACATATGAAATAAAAAGTCAGTGGGCAGATCAACAGGAAAATTCAGGTAACAGAGGAAAGGGTAAATCTGAAAACACACAAAGAAAAAAATCTGAATAACAGAGAAGCAAACACTGAGAGAATTAAAGAACAGGGCCTTTGGGACATACTGAGTTAGAAAGGTTGAAATGTACATCCAGTTGATCCAATTGGAGTCTCAAATGCAAAGGGTAAGAAAGATATTTGAAGAACTAATCGCCCCAGATGTCTTAAATTTGGTACAAGACACAAATTCATAGTGAATGAATCCTGAGCCAAATGAAACCACACACCCATATATTAGCTCAACAGTCTCATTGTGTATGTGTTGTGTCTGTGTGTATATGCGTATCTCTATGTGTCTGTGTCTATGTCTCTGTGTCTGTGTTTGTGTATCTGTGTCTCTTGTGTGTGTCTGGGTCTATGTCTCAGAGTATGTCTGTGTCTTTGTGTGTCTATGTGTCTGTATGTGTGTGAGTTTGTGTCTGTGTGTGTCTATGAATGTATCTGTGTGTGTCTACATCTGTGTGTGTGTGTGTGTGCTCCTTTACAGCCTCCTTCTTCCTCATCCCAAACAGTTCCAAGCCCCCCTAGGGAGTATTCTCTGGATCCAGGAGTCCTAGCTTGCTAGTCACCACCACAGTTCTGTCAGATGTGGCAGCTATACTGACTGAAGTCCCCGTCATACTCTCTAGGACAAGACAGCTCCTGTAGCAGAACAGTGACCCAGCTCAGCCTTCTTAGCTCAGCCAAGAGTTCATGGGTTGCAAGTCACAGAAACTTAGCTCATGAAGCAACAGATTAAGAACAGACAGTGGATCTTAGTCTGCCTGGCGTGGGTTAAAAAAAAAAAAAAATCACCCAAAGCTCATGGCTTCAGGTGCCACGCTTCATGGTTTCAGGGTACCTGCCAGTTAAGAGTCCAGGCTTGATTTAGTTGGGTCCTTCTTACCTCTTTCTCCTCCCCCTTTCCTCCCTCCTCCTCCCTCTCCCTCCTCTTCCCTCCTTCTCTTCCCTCCTCCTCTTCCTTATCCCCTTTCTTCCCTCCTCCTCCTCCTCCTCTTCCTCCTCCTCCTATTTTTATTCTCTTTGTGATAGAGTCTCATTATATAGTCCTGGCTGATTGGGAACTCACAGAGATCTACCTGCCTCTGTCTCCCCAGTGCTGGAATGACACTACCACTGTCAACAGGCAGGCTCCCCTCTCTTAAACTCTCTTAAAACAAACTCCAGTCAAAGTTCTAGCTAAGCTGCTTCTCATCTGGAGATCGCTGGCTGGGGAAGCCCCTTCTGGCTGCTGGCACAGCACAGTTCGTGTGTTCATGGACCTTTGGCCCTGGCTTTTTCGCTGCCTAGGAGCTGGAGTCTGCCCTTATCTTCTGCAAGCTACCCTTGGACCCTTGCCACACAGCCTTGCCAATGTGACAACTTATCTTCAAAGATAATGAGAGAATGACCCTTAACTCATCTACGTTAGAAGGGAGTCTTCTGTGGTACAATTGACCATGAAAGTGCCATCCATCCCATCACACCTGCCAAACTCTATTGGTTGGAAGCAGGTTACAGTCTCCATCCAAACCAAACAGCACCAAGAGGAGTGAAATATAGGGGGTGGAGGGGCAGGGCATATGACAAGTGCTTATGTATCCCATCTCGCGCTAGCCTCAAATTCACTTGGACTCCTCACCTTCCTACCTCTTCCTCCAGAGTTCTGGTATTATAGGCAAGTACCATCAAGCCCAGCTCCAGATACCTGTCTCTGAGAGGTTTCTTTACTCACAAGTATGGAGTATGTCCACTGTGGACCACAGGAGAGATATGAAGTCCAGGGATACAGCTAGGAAGCTGTCAGAAAGCTAGGTAGTTTCTCTGCATGGCTGCTAAGGAAACCTCTGTTTTCCCAGACCTGAGCTTCTTCATCTGTGCTCATGAACTGAAGATGACTACCCTCATGCCTACATGGGCTATTGTCCATACTCTGAGTAACTACCAAGACACTGCTTCTCCTTCTCTCAGAAGGTGTTGAATGACTCAGCAAGCCAATGATCTGATACTTTGGGTTGGCATCAGCCTTGCCCAGTTACCTACAGCCAAAAGAAAAGCAGAGTCACATGAATAAGCCAGAGATGAAGACACTTCTCAGGGACAGGATAAAATTGGATGTTGTGGCTCAAGCCTGTAATCTCTAAAGCAGGAAAGCTTGAGAAACAGGAGTTCAAGGCCATCCTCCTATGCATAGTGAGTTCAAGGCCAGCCTGAGACTTTGTCTTGACAAAAGGAAGGGAGAACAGAAAGAAGGAAAATGAAGGGGAAAAGGAAGGAAAGGAGTAAAGAGAAGGAAGGAAGGAAAGAAGGAAGGAAGGAAGGAAGGAAGGAAGGAAGGAAGGAAGGAAGGAAGGAAGGAAGGTGCTGCTTCCAACTATGGTTTCCAGAGCTAATAAACAAAATCCCAAACCATCAGGCAGTAGATGCCACAAGCATCTTCTAGACACAGGGCATACTTGTTTAGCCTTAGAAATGAGAATAGTTCGGTCCTCAGAGCTCAGACTGAGTGAGTGGGCCAAGCCGGAGACACGATACACACTCTGCCACCACCAGTGTCCCTGAATCTTCCTCCATTCCTCTCCAAGGCTCCAAAGCACACACTTACTCCCCTTCCCCAAGGGTCCCCAAGCAGAGACCAAAAGCTCAACTTCTCCGTGGAAAACATTGGTGTAAACAGTTGTCTGGGACTCATGGCCCAGGCTGCATCCAGTACACCCAGACAGTCAAAGTTCTCTTTGTCTGAAGATCCTGAGTGCACATGGCTGTCTGCTCAGTGTGAGACAGAATTCCAGGATCCTTGTGTTTAAAGCCGGTAATGAGTGTCATACCAAGTAGCCGAAGAGATGAAAAGACAAGAAGAATAGAGACTGCTCTTAGTCAATGTGACTAGCCTGAGCGAATGACAGAGAATAAAAATTGACATAGTTTGAGAGAAGTAAGGTAGCGTGTTGGAAATGGTCCATGGGACAGCGATTCTCCCAAGTAATTCAAAAACTTCTCTTTTTGTTTTTTGAGACAAGTTTCTCTGTGTAGCCTAACATGTGCACTATCTGCCTTCCCCTTACACCTCTGAATCAAATCTACATCTTAGCAAGACACCCCCTACACACACACACACACACACACACACACACACACACTTATACACCAATCTTTGCCCCTAAAATGTCTAGAAAGCCATGTTTTAGCCTCCTGCCTCCCAAACCTGACTGCACACTCGAATCACCTGGGAGTAAAAACAAAACATGAAACAACTTGATGTAATGGTAGATCCTGGGTATTGGGCTCTTACAAAGCCCGCTGGGTATTTCTAATGTGCAACAAATCTGGAAGTTCCTGCTTCGGCTCACCGCATCAGTCAACCGCAACCAGCTCATGTAGAAGTGTCCCTGGTTAAAAACGAAGGTCTGCAGTCAGGCAGTCCAGAGCCAGAATGGTGGCTCCAGAAAATAAGCAAGGACCTCCAGAGTCCTTTAAGCTTCCTCGTCTGTAAAGTCTTCGTATGAGACTGTTTTCCTATTGTCCTCATGAGCACAAAATGGCGTTTGTGCCCACAGACTTCTCATCTTTATTCTAAGCAGGAAAGCTGTGTGTGGGGTGGGGAGGGGTGGGAGAAGGAAGAAAGATGGAATTTACATCCAAAGACACAAATAAGTCAACTCCTCTCCTCACAAGCTTTCTTGGAACTCCACCAAGACCCTTCAGTTTATATTTCATGGGCCAGAATGATGTCATACGGCCACCCATGGCTGCGGCAGAGACAGGAAAGCTATGAATTTTCATCTGAACCCGGTGTTGTCTTGAACAAGAGCTGTCTGGAAAGTGGCTCCTGGGTAGGCTGCAGAGGGCTAGAGCACCTTGAGGCCTGGAACTAACCTGCAGGGGACCAGTTCTGTTTTGAGGGACATTCTGGCCTCCAAGTGACCAATGCCACATCTCTTCATACCTCCAGGAAGAGGCCACACCTTCCTGAGACCTGACCCAACCACAGAGACGCCAGTGGCTGGCTAGGCTGTGGAGGGAGCCTAGGGGAAATGTATCAAAAGCTTGCCCTTGATCTGCAAGCAATGAGCGAGCCCGTTTTGCTTATAGCAGTTCTTTGAGGGAGCATATTTTGGAATGAATTGGTGGCTAAGCCAGTTCTATAAGCTCCTATGGTGTTGAGAAACAAGTGGGAGAGAGTCCCCACACCCATCGGAGTGGCCAATCACAGGCTGTGAGTCCCAAGACTGCTGGGTCAGCATAGACAGAGATCCAGCCAACCGACAGACTCCTGGCCCTAGCCCTCTCCCAGACTGCTCTGCCCTTGCACCCCCAAAGGACAGGAATCATCCAGGACTACATTTACTCTAGCAAATTATTCTGTTTTCAGATGGCTTGGGACCAAAGCCATGTCATTTTCTGTTGTCTCCGCATGTGGGAGCCAAGCCAGCAGGATGCCTGGGGACACTGCAGGGGCTTGCGGAGAGGCTGCAGGAGTTTCTTACTGGCAGTATGGTGTCACTGTGGCTGCTCAATGCTTCCTGTGCCCCCACCCCTATCACCTGCCCCTCTGGCTCACTTTCTATGGTGTTCGGGAGTTATAAGGGAGAGCTGAGTAGGGAGAGCACCCAAAAGCAGCTCGGACTAGGGCTCCAGCCGTGGGACAAGAATCCAGTCAGGGAAGTACTGTACCTTCCATATTCATGCCTTGCCTTTGGGGACAGACATTTCTTGACTCTGCCATAGACAGACTGTGGTACTAGCAGACTCTGGGCCTCAGTTTCCCTAATAGCCCACTAACTCTAGCTGCCATTCTTCAAAGTTTGAGGTTAGAGTCTCTTGGGTGTTCATTTTGACTCCTCATCAATAGCAAGTGATGGAGAATTAAGCCCTGACTCCAGCGAACAGGAATCTTCTTTGTTCCAGACTCATGACAAGGGATGACTAAGGATTCCCTAATTAACCTTCTCATTGTAGAGATACAACTATTTGTTATCGTGTTATAGACAGGGAAACTGATGTCCAAGTAACGAGCTGAGATGTTTACACACACACACACACACACACACACACACACACACACACACAAATGATGTGGAGAAGCCGAAAGCGCCTGTTCACAGTGGTTCTAAGGCTCTGTGGCACTAGGGATCCAGGCTCCTCCTACCTGTTCCTTTGTTTTCCATTCCCATGGTTACCTTATTGTCTCAAAGATCTTCCCAGAAGTCATTTGCCCTTCTGCTTATATGTCATTCTTCAGATCTTAGCCATTTGGCCACCTCTTGCAGCAAGAGAGGCTAGGAAACACAGTGTTCAGTTTGGATAGGGGGCTTTCTGTAATGAGGGCACTTGTGGGTGGTAAAAAGCACAGGTTTCCTGTAGAGTCTGAATGGGAGGATTTAGTCATGACCCATCAACTACCATGAGTAAGTGGGCATTCATTAATCCATTTATTCTTGAGACTTTGCTCTGTGCTGGGCACTGTCCTCAGAATTAGGATGTCAAACTATCTGAGTATTAATTACTCCAGCCCTTGGCCCTTTGAGGGTACAGTCGAGTTCTTGAAATCAACCCATTAGTTGTACAAGCCATAGAACTATCGTCCCATTTTCCTGAGAGGCTGAGACACATGTCCAGGTCACCTAGGCAGCTACTACCCAGGGACAGAAGCTGGGAAGATGCCCAAGGATTTGGGTTCCAAACCCAGGCCACCTTCGCTCCTCTACTCTGCCTGGCTCCTGGCCACCAAACCACAACCTGGCTTCTGGGTTCTGAAATGGAGATCCCCATGGCATGGACTTTGACATGGGGCCAGGTAACCTAGGTGGGTTTAAACTTTTCTCTTTCCATTCCTGGCCCCATGGACAAGCTATATCGAACCTGAACCTTGGTCTCCTCTTGGCAAAATAATAAAAAAGTAAATGGTGAGGATTCAATGACTTAAAGTAGGATGTATCTAAGCACACAGTAGGCACACAGTCAATGCTATATTATTGTAATCATTGTTGCCTTACTTGATATTGTCTACAGCTAGCCCTTCTGCAGCATGTCCCACCCCCTATAAGCCAGCTAGGCCCCCATGTCCCAGATTCTAGACTCACTTGGGCAAATGGGCCCTACTTGAGCTCTCAGAGACATTATGGGAGTCGGTCCGTGGGCCAAGGACTCAGCCTCCATCTCCTCTGCAGATTTTAATGAGAATGGCTTCATTGATGAAGAGGACCTCCAGAAGATAGTGTTAAGGCTACTGAAAAGTGATGATGTGTCTGAGGACCTGCTGATGGATGTCACGAACCATGTGTGTATCCAGAGGCTGGAGGGTGGGACCTGGGGCTCTGGATGGTCACCCAAAGCCCCAGGATATCAGTCCATCTTCTTTGGAATGAATCGTCCAAAGTCCACTGCAGCTGCCCTGGGAATGAGTGGCACATGTGCCCTGAGAAATGGGCACACAGTGGAGAGAACTCTACCTTAACTGTCTATCTTCCAATGAGAATCGTCTATGTTCCCCAGAACAATGTATCCTGCCTTCCCTCCTGAGAGCTTCCCACCCACATGGGGCACCAAGGACCACAATGTCGTCTCCCTTGTTATTCATCAGGAGCACAGTGCCCAGATATCCTGGTGACGAGGCATAGAGAGAGCCCTGAAAACCTAACATGAGGCACAGGCCTATGTGCTCTTAGGCTGTGAGAACCTCTGAGTTCAGGTCTGGATGGTACTACCTCCTGCCTGACTCAGGCTTCTTACAATGCAGGGCCCATGTTAATGTCTGGCTGATGGGTGAATGAGGACAGGGTGAATGGGGCCTACTGTCCTCACTTCCACATTGGTGTTGGGGAGGCCCCATGAGGAGAGTCCTTCCAGGAGAAAGCCCATGAATCCTCCTTCATGCCTACCTTAGCTCATACACCTTCCCCCTTTCTGTGCTGCGGGGGCCCTGAGACACCCTGGCATGTGGTAGGTAGTTCCTCTGCACAGATCATTGTCTCCCTCCTCTTGAGAGCCATCTCCTGTCAGCCCCAAGGCTCCTCTCACCTCCTTCCTTCCACCAGGTCCTAAGCGAGTCAGATCTGGACAATGACAGCATGCTCTCCTTCTCCGAGTTCGAACATGCAATGGCCAAATCTCCAGATTTTATGAAGTAAGATATTCTTGAGGGCAGGGGTTTTCTAGTAAGGTTGGAGGCAGCAAAGTCCCTTTAGTCTCCCTGGACTATGGGCTATCTCTGTCTTCCCTTGGAAGTCATGGGTTTCTAGTACTTCGCTGATTCTTTCAGAAACAGTAAAACTGAAGCTTCTGAGAAATCAGCTAACCTTGGGGAACCGAGACAGGGGCTGACAGGATCTCGGGGCTTGCAAACCATGTGTGAGGTTGGTGTAACCTGAGAGCCATTGCCCTGATTGCAGACATCTATGTATATCTCCCATGTCAGCCTTCAGATCTGACCTGAGCATAGCCCGCTATTACCCAGATTCACTGGGAGATGACAAGAGAAGCAATCGTTCCACTGGAGAACAGAAGGGGCCTCAGCAATCTGTGCTCCAGATTCCCCCAGATGACTGTCTCTGCACTTCCAAGGTCATACTTACCAGTCTTCCAGTTCCTTCCAATTCAGAGCAAATGCATCATCTCTAGAGATGGTCCATGCCATGACTGAAGAGTCCTGTAAGAGTGGCCTTTCTTACGCATGCCGAGTTGGCATCTGGTGACAGGTGCCTTTCACGCTTGCCCCTAAAGCTATCCCTTGCCTCATAGGCAAGATGAATTTGATGGTGAAGAAGGATAATGGCTTTTGAAAATTTTACAAACCAACTCAAAAATGGACAGAGCTGGGTCTTCAGGAACCATGGCAGGAGCCAAGATAGCTATACATTCCCGGTTCCCTCTCTCCCTCTTCCTGACCAGTCTCTCCCTCTGTTCCCTCTTCTCCTCCACACTTACCTTCCACTGCACACCAGCAACCTCTGGGTTGTCAGACATGGCCTGTCATGTGTCATGGGCTCCCAACAGTTGGTGTCTGTTTGCTTCTGATTTAACTTCAGTGACTCTTAAGTAATGTCTTAGCTCAATTCTGAATTCCCAAACAGAGGAATTCTGATTGGCCCAGTTAGGTCAGGTGTCATGCTTCTTTCAACCGCCTGGATGGACATGACATCTCTAGGTTCCAGGGCTGTGGCCAGGGCAGAACCTAGAGATGCCATGCTTAAATCACCCCCATCAAAGGAGATCCCTCTTCCTCCACAACAGCCCTACAATCTGCCCTGCACCTGTGCCTGAATCACTCCTGATTCTTTCCATTGGCCACCATAAAATTCAGAAACCCTTTGTGTTCTGGTGATGCTAGAAGAAGCTTAAAGAAAGTTTAGGAATTGTAGAAATAACTCAAACTCCTTGCTACATAATCAAGAAGACCTGAGTTTGATTCCTAGTGTCCATATTAGAAGCTGAGTGTGGTGGTGTTTACTTGCAGTACCAAGGCTAGGGAGGCTGAGACAGGAGGGTTCCTGGACTCTCTGGACCAGCAAGAGACCTTGTCTGAAAACAAACAAAAACAAGGTAGATGTCCCAAGGAATCACACCTGGGCTGCTCTCTGGTCTCCACACATGTACATATGTGTACATGCACCCTCACGGACACTCACCGCGCGCGCACACACACACACACACACACACACACACACACACACACACAATTTGCACTCGGGAGGCAGTTTAAATGGGCTGGGACCATTGCCTACAGAAAAGAGTATGATAGGACAAGGTGGGGACCTCAGATGACTCTGGGTGTCTCTTTCAGCTCCTTTCGGATTCACTTTTGGGGATGCTGATGTGGGGGCCACCGCCTGGTTCAGCAGCTTCAACGAAGACTACTGGACCCCCCCTGCATCCAGGCACGGTGGCATTTGATTTCAAGTATGACTCAGCTCTGTCCCTCCATCACCTCTAGAATATTGTTTGCTAAATAAATACGTGTTTTCCCACCTATACCCAATGCTTTCTGAAAGCAGGGTCCTACACAGGGAACGGGTACTTCTTCTAGGGCTCAGGTTTGCCAACAGCTCCTGGCAAGCTGGGATGGCAACCATTTTGAGGACAGAGTTCAACCCTCGACCCATGTCAGAAAAGAAGACTAAGCCAAATGGAACAAAGTTCAGAAGGGAAATATTCGTCTCTCCCTCCTCTGGAACCCACCCATGATCAGGATGCACACATAGCTGTCATTCCAGTTGGCGCCTGGCTTTCCTGGCTTCCTCCCAGGGAGAAGACATCTTGGCCCTGCTTGCCACCCTTGGGCCCTGAGGATGGGACCATGTGTGACCAGCATTTAGGGCTTATTTGCTTTGCCATTCAGCCAAGCCCTGTAATGAGTTTGGCCTCTCTGGGGACACTCTAGGGTCCAGCTGTCTAGAGACTCTGGAACACAGAAGAAGTTCATCATGGGAACTTGCGGGAGCTGCCAGATGGCTATCTGCTGGGCATGTGGCTTTTCTTATCTGTGGGGGCCTGAGGGAGGTGGATAGCACCGATTACACAGGAAAAGTTATTTTGCCACAGCGTGCACTCGAATCCTGTCTTTAGGTCTTGACTCCCCTGTTCAGTGGCAATTGGAACCAATGCTTGACAGAGTCCTGTTAATCTAATCCAGGATGGGTGGAATGTTGGGGGAGCCCAATGGTGTAGTACACTTCTGAGCTGAGATCTCCTCCCAGAACGATCTATGGGACTTTGTGCCCTACCCTCTGCCCTATCAAAAGTTTCCTAGGATGTCTGAAGCAGCCATGTTGGGAAAGCAGACTTTGACCCTCAAAGTTTGTCTAGTCTTGTTGTGACTTTGGCACCTACTCCCTGAGGCCCTGTTGCTAAGAGTAGTTTAGTCTCAGCTCACTCCTCTAGCTCTTCACGAAATAAGCTCAAGTACGTGTAGAAACCGAATCAGCCAGCTATGCCCAGTCAGTGCTGAGTTCAAGATGTTGTCTGCTTCAAATGACTTCCTCTCTCAAGAACCACCCACCCACCCTCGTCTCGCTGCCAGGCCCCTTGAGATCACAAACACTCCCTCTGTCTCCACATGGGTGTGTGATATTTGAGAAACAAGGATTGGGGAGCTCAAAAGACTATTTCCTGATTGTGTGTGTGTGCTTGGGCAAGTTTCTCAGCATCCGGAAGTTCCCCAACTTCATCAGTGATGAGGGCAGATGATGTTTTCCTCACAAGTTGTCCTAAGGATCAATTAAATGATGCCAAGGATCCAGGGAGAATCCTGGGTTATTTTGATTATCAATCAGATTGGACTAAGAAACACCTTGGGATTAGTGGCATACACCTTTTCAGCTGAGGTCCCAGACTTGGTAAAGAGAAACGGGTCAGCTGAGCAGCAATACAGAGGGAGACTGTTTGGGGTTATGCCACCTACCCAGACCCAGACACAGCTGCGTGTTCTCAGTTATACTAGTGAAAGCAGATGGGAGGTCTCCATCCCCGAGTGGCCCACTGCCTGGTTAGCCTTATGAGTCTGGCTGTTGTCATCCCCACCAGCCCCACCTGCCTCAACGTGGGCACAGCTGGGTGGCCGATAGTAGTTGGTCGCTGCTTCTTGGTTAGAATCCCTTGGGCTTAGTTCTCCCCAGACACTCAGGACACCTTCACGAATGGTGACAGGATCCAACCAAGAGGCACATGCATGGTTGTGGCTGAAGATTTTATTACAAGCAAGCCAGCCTGGTCAGGCCAAGGCTCCCTGGTGTCAGCCACCTGGTTTCAGGCTCTGAACTCGAAGTACAAGTCCCGTCTTTGCCGCTCTTGAATGGACACTCTCTTCCCTGATGGGAAGGTCTGGTAGGTCCTCACATAGTCGGGGGATACTCTTAATAAATTCCACTTACTCTTCTCGCTCAGAGGAGGCCTGAGGGTAAGGATGGGCTGTTGTCAGGCAGTGTGCCCAGGGGAGGGGGAGGAATGTTTCCCATAACCCCATGGGCCCACTGCAGCTTTGTTGTCCTACAGCCGTCAGCAGCGTGATGTCTGCTGAGCGAACAAGGGCTGCGGAGAAAAGTGACTTGGATTCTGGTCCTGACTCCTGCTGGAAACAAACCCATGTGACAGAGAACTGCTGCTACTGTTGCCCTCTTGGCTTTGTTCTGAGAAGTAAATGAAGCTGTGTGTGTAAGGCACTTAGTGCAAGACGAGGAGTAACTTACAGGAGATGCTGGCTGCTGATGTGGTAGAGATGGCAGTGGTGATGGATGGTGCATGTGGTGGTGGTGATGGATGGTGCATGTGGTGGTGGTAATGGTGGTGATGGTGGTACTGTAACTCTGAAAGGCTAGAGACTCTCCAGGATGCAGAGCTGACCACTGACCTTCTCCAGTCACTTAAAATTAACTGTATCAGTCATGGCACGGCCAGCAGTGCAGACTTCTGGATAATTTGGAGAAAAAAGAGATACAAGGACCTGAAGATTCAAGAGGGGGCACATATAACAAGATGTCAGGAGACCTGTCCCCAGGAAAGGCTCAGTTTCAAGGGACTCACTGACTTGGAAGAGAGAGACAGTCAACCTAGAGGCTGAGCTGATCGCAGCAGTCATAGGTCTCTTCCCAGACGGGGTCTCCAACCACCAGGCAACCTAGCACAAGCTCCTGAGGTCCACATTGGACTTGGTTTACTTTCTTATGCGCCAGACCCATCTGTCTTACAGAGATGTACTTCTAGAGGCACTGAGACAATGTCAGCAAAGTGTGTCACACTGTGTGGGAACAGCTGCTGTATCCACATCTGGATGCTGAGGTGGGGCTTTTGAGGCAAGCAGGGGTTCAAAGTTAGAAACCCAAACCTGTCCGTGCCCCTCCCAGACAGAGACGGGTGGGTTTCAAGAGTGGGGTGAGAAATAAGCTTCGAGTTTTGGTCTCTACCCCAGGCACAGGTCACCTCCCTACCCTAGTCATAAGGTCCCTGGAAACAAACTTGTAAAACCTGTGCTTCGGTGGCTGGAGGGAGCGAAGGTCTTTCCCGGGGTGGGCAGAAGAACTCTCCCATAGCAGACGCCAGGGCTGGGCTGTAAGGCTTTTTCTTACTTTTTGAAACCTGGCTAGTTAGACTTTTAGTATAGTTCCAAGTCCCTGGTGCGGGACTAGGTTCCCTGCACTTCCCAGACTGGGTTCCCTAGGAGGAGAGGTGTGGGCGCAAGCCAATGACCCCTCTCTAGTCCTTGTAGTGTCCTATTCATCCACCAGAGGGCAGCAGCGGCTCCAGGTTTGGACTGGTGCAGCTTTGAGAAGGGCCTTTGCAGAGAGGAAGCCAGGGGCAGGTTTTTCAGGTTTCTGGCCTCCTCCCCCTCCAACATCCCCCCCCCCCTCCACGCAACGCTGCTGGACCTGGAATCCTCTGCAATCCTCAGACACCACTGGCTAGGTTAACTGTTTCTCAGGGTCATGGCTCCAGGGCTGGAGGAGGATAGGTGCCCTGTGGCTGTATGTTTGTTGACAGCAGAGAGGAAGAGAGGGACACTCACAGGTCTGTGGGTAGAGGGTACCGGTCCGGCTCCTTCACAGGCAGTACAAAGTAAGGAACACGGGACACCGTTCCAGTCTTGTCTTGGTAATATTTCCGCTGCTGTTGGACTGTCTACAGCTCGACAAAGAACACATAGCAGGTTGTTGCTGTACCACCTGTTCCCAGACACAGCTGGCCAGGGGTGGAGCAGCCCCACCCCAACCCCAGTGTTCCTGGTAGAGTCCGTTCCTCCCATCTATCGGGGATATTGACATCACACAGCAGTTTTGATGCAGAGAGTAAATGAGACCAAGCTGCTAAGAAATCTGAAATCCCAACTTAACATCTGCACACCTAAACGCTGTTCACACAAGCAACCCTAAGCACACCCATGTCCAACAAGCACGCTCTAAGCACCATGCACCATTAGCTCTTCCTTCACTCTGAAGCAGGTGTATCAGTGAGTCAACGTGGAAGGAAAGCCTGCTACTGACACACTGGCATAGCCCCATAGCTTCTCAGAGCCTGAGACCCTCTACCCTTCCTGCTCCGGGGGAACTTCCCTCACTCAGGACAAGTCCCCTGCACTGACACCAGGCAGTCTCTGTGTCCTTCCTACCTAAATGGAAAGGTATCTGTGAGAGAAGCGCAGCAAAGACTAGGGCTCCTGGAGCATGGGGGTGGAGGTGGGGGGCACAATCCCTTATTCCCACAGGGGGGACAGCAGGTGGGCATGAGCATGTTAAATCAGAGAAGCAAAAGCACTGGGGGGTGGTGTGACTGGGTCCCCCATCTCCATCGTGGACACTCTGATACAGTGGAGCCCACTCTTAGAGGGATGGGGCTGTGGAGGGTTAGTGGGTACAAGGGAACTTCAGGGGGGCCTTTGTGTATGACTTCTCCTGGGGTTTGTTTTGGGCCTTTTCTTCATGTAAGATGCAAGCAAGTATCCCGTGCTGGCTAGTTTTACGACAACTTGACACATGCTAGAGTCATTTGGGAAAAGGGAACCTCCATTGAGAGAATGTTCCCACCAGACTGGCCTGTAGGCAAATCTGTGGGGCACTTTCTTGGTTGTTGATTGATGTGAGAGCCCAGGCCATGGTGGATGTTACTGCCTTTGGTAGGTGGTCCTGATGTTGCAAGAAAGAAGACAGAGCAGCCATGGGAGCAGGCTAGTAAGCAGTATTTCCCCACAGCTTCTGATCCAGGTCCTGGCTCCAGCTTCCTGTCATAAGCGCCTGTCCTGACTTCCTTCTGTGGTGGACCGTGATGTGGAAGTGTAAGCCGAAGAAATCCTTTCTGCCTCAAGTTGCTTTTGGTTGTGGTGTTTTATCAGAGAAATAAAAACTCTACCACGGAGCTATAGAGTCAAAAGACTTCGGGGAGCAGAAGGAAGGGGTAGGGGACAACCCGAAGGTTACCCAGCTATGCTGGCTGTGTGTGAGCAAGACAGAGCTGCAGAAATCCCGGAGTATGGAAAGTCTCCTCTGCCCCTGAAACTCTGAAAAGGCAACCGGGTCTCCAGGCAGGGACTACGCAGGCAGCTCACCTTGTAAAAGTTAGTAAGCTCGGTGGTGCGCCCGCTGTCCAGATTGAATCGGCTGTAGGTGGGCAGGTGCAGCCAGCGATCCCAGTTCTGTGAGTTATCAGACAGCACCAGGGACGAGTTAGGGGAGAAGATGGTGGGAAAGCGGCCTCCACTGAGGAGTGCGTAGCTCTTCTCCAAGCCTTTATGGCGGAGGTCCTGGAAGTACTTGTAGGTGGTGTTGCCATAAGGGGAGCCAAAGGAGGAAGCCACACCGGGGACATGGCCTTTATACCTGCAGGGACAGCGGGGAGGGTGTGGAGGAAGACACAAGCTCATGACATCCATGGCTAGTTCCCAGGCAGGCCTTTGACGACTGAGGGTCTCTGTGTCCCTCTGGCTGAGAAAGGAGTCCTAAAGAGCACTAGAATGCTTAGATCTTTGGGGGAAGGTCACGCGAACAGGCCCCTATAAACCTCAGAATACCCATGCATCTCTCAGTGAGCCTACAGGAAATTCAGAAGTAGCTCCTCTAGCTCTTCAGGGGCCAGCCAGAAGATTCTGGTGCCCTGTCTGACCCTAGTCTTCTGTGGTCATCTCAGTGTGTGTGTGTGTGTGTGTGTGTGTGTGTGTGTGTGTGTGTGAGAGAGAGAGAGAGAGAGAGAGAGAGAGAGAGAGAGAGAGAGAGAGAGAGGTTGCTGGAGCTCATCGGTGAAACGCCATGAAAGCTTGGTTTTCTGCAGCACAGACCTAGGTCTTGTTCCTGTGAACGAAAGTTCCTTAAAGAAACTGCACTTTCGACTAAACTGTTTTCAAGACAGAGTCACTGATTAAACCTCACGGACTGAAAAGTTGGAATGTTGCAGGTCCTGAGCCTAATTGCATCCTGTCTTAGGCTATCTGTATCCCCCTAAACAGCTATATCTTGTCCAACTCTGTGTCTAACCTAATATTCAGTAACTAATATAGGTGAAACCCTTTTGAATGCATTAACTTAAAACCCTATTTTCTACTAACCAAAAGGCCAAGTAAGAATGTCGTCAGATAGCATGTGGGGCCTATAACAGAGGAAACTTTGCTTGCAGCACCTACTCAATGTTCCCCCAAAGTATTTTTAAAGTATCTTGATTTATGACTTTGTTCTGTTACTATAAAAGCTTCATCCAACAGTAACCGCATTGGAACACAGAATTTGGAGTAATTTAACTCTGCATTCCAGGCCCATAGACACACATATTTGACTCTACAATAAACTCCCTCCTCTCTTTTGAGATGAAAATTGTGTTGTTGGTGGCTTTTTGATTTTGCTTTTTAATTAAAAATTCTTTTTGAAATTTCATACAGGAGTACTGAATTTATGTCAGTTTATCCCTCCACCTTCCAACTCCTCCCAGAGCCCTCCCACTCCTTGTAGTTTTCTGGTTGACATTACCTTGGCCTCACAGGGTGCTAATTCACATGCCTAAGGGGCCTTGAACATGGATCTGTGATGCTAACACTCTTGAACAGCTCTTTAGATGCCAAGGAGGCCCAGCAAGAGAGACAGAAGATGTGACAGTGAAGACTCTGAACCCCTCTGAGATGGAAGAGCTTGGCTACAGGAAGCTAACAGAGGAAGGGTGCCCAGCAGTGTCAGACACAGACCAAAGCTTTCCAGCCAGCACAGAAACTATTCCTCTCCACTCCTCGCCTTCCAGTGTCCGATTCTCCTCCCTGCTGTTAGCGCAGAGGATCTCTCCCCTCCACCCTGGAAATGACACTTTTGATTATTTTGTGCTTGTCCCACCTCCCTGACCATTCATTTGAGTCTCTTCATCCTTTTCCATTCACCACAGAGAGGGAGAGGGGGAAGGGAGGAGGAGAGGAGAAGAAGAAAGAAAAGAGAGAGAGAGAGACAGAGAGAGAGAGGAGGGGAGAGAGACAGAGAGAGAGAGCAGAGAGAGAGAGAAGTGACAGACAGAATGCAGATGTGTGGAGGCTAGCGGTGGCTCTTGGGCTCTTCCATTGCTCTCCACCTAGTCAGATGGAGACAGAGTCTCTCAGTGAATCTGGAGCTTACGTGGTTAAACTTGCTATCCAGTGAGCACTGTGTACCCTCCAGACTCCGGGTACTCACATTACTGGTGTGTTCTGCTACACTTAGATTTTTAACTTTATGTGGGTGCTAGGCAACTGAACACAGACCCTCAATCCACCTCTAAGTCACTCACTGTTCTAAGGCTGTGAAGAGACACCACAACCAAGGCACCTCTTATTAAAGGAAGCATTTAATTAGGGGCTTGTTTAGAGTTTCAGAAGGTTAGTCCATTATCATCATGGCAGGGAGCATGGCATGGCATGTAGAGCTATATACCAATCTATAGACAGAGGAAGAAACACTCGGCCTGGTGTGGGCTTTTAAAATCCAGTGCCGATACCCAGTGACACACTTCCTCCAACAAGGCACACTTCCCCAACAGGCCACACTTCCTCCAACAAGGCCACACTTCTCCAACAAGGCCACACCTCCTCCAACAAGGCCACACCTCCTCCAACAAGGCCACACCTACTCCAACAAGGCCACACCTACTCCAACAAGGCCACACCTACTCCAACAAGGCCACACCTACTCCAACAAGGCCATACTTCCTCCAACAAGGCCACACCTACTCCAACAAGGCCACACCTTCTAATCCTTCTAATCCTTTCAAACAGTTCCACTCCCAGTGACTAAGAATTCAAATCTACGAGCCTTTGGGAGTCATTCTTACTCAAGCTCCCTCATTCCACTCTGTTTACCATAGACCTATAGCCATACCACAATGCAAAATGCATTTAGTCCAACTTCGAAAGTCCCCATAATCTTTCATGGTCTCAACAGTGTTAAAAAGCACAAAGTTCAAGTCCCTGAGACTGAGACTAAAGCAATCTCTTAATGATAACTCTCTCTGTAAAATCAGAAGCAAAAAGCAGGTCACATACTTTCAACATACAATGGCACAGAATACACATTACCATTCCAACGTAGAAGAAAGGGAGCACGGTGAGGAAATACTGGATCAAAGCAAGACCTAAAACCAGGGCAAACTCCAAATTCTGTATCTCCATGTTGGGTTTGTTGACAGCTCACACTTCTTTCTCTTGGGCTGGTTCCACTCCCTGTTAGCAGCTCTCCTCGGTAGGTATCCCAAGCTCTGGCATCTCTAACATCTCAGGGTCTCCAACAAAATCCAGGCTATACTTTCACAGCTTCACAAAATGGTCTCTCTGGACTTCTGTGTAGGGACACCCGTGACACACACCTGGCCTCAGTGGCTTTCCTTAGCTGCGGAGGGAAATGCCACAACCCCTTTCCTGTATATCCATCCTTTGATAAAGCCAGAACCGTGTGGTCAAAGCTGACAAGTTCTTCAGCTTGCAATGGCTGGAGCTTGCTACCCTTTGTCTAATCACGTGTATATCAACTTTCTGCTGTTGATGGATTCCTTTACTGCTTAAGCTTTCTGCTGTTGATGGATTCCTTTACTGCTTAAGCTTTATTTCAATTCCCTTTCACAGTCACAGTCGTTAAAGGCTGGAGTTCCTTTGGGGTCTGTTCTGAGACACAGGCCATGGCCTTCACCATAATCTAGCCTAGGAGTCCTCTTCAAACACAGAGTGCTGCATGCAGCTGCACACCACACATCTCTCTTGGGTCTCTCCAGAGCATGACCTGTCACTCCTACTTGTCCCAACAGTCTGGCCTTAGCTGCAGAAAGAGTTCTCCCTTCCTGCCCAGGTGAAAACCAGACATCTCCATCCCTCATATCCAGCCAGCCCTTAGGGCCCATCACTCCACCTGCTCCATTAGGCTCGGTCCTATCTCCTTCACTGAGACTTAGGTCACAACATCTTTCTTGTTCTCCTCACTGTGCTCTAACTTCTCTTCCTTGAATCCACTCCCACAGGCCAGGCATGGCACTGCCCAGCATCAGATCCTTAGCGAGGCAGTTAAAGCCCTGTCCATCTGCATCCTCAAGGCCTATGGAGCCACTGTGGTTCTATAAGTGCCGTGTTCCCTCCCACTCTGGGTTCTCTCTTTTGCCTCCTCCTTTTCCTGGGTTCTTATCCTGTGTCTCCTGCAATCAGGATGTCAATCTGTCCATTTCACTCCCTCTGTCCCTCCCCCATTTCCTTTTGAGAAAGGGTCTCACTGTGTAACCTCAGGATTGGAACTTACTATATAGATCAAACTGGCCTCAAACTCAGAGCTCTGCTTTCTTCGACCTCCTGAGTGCCAAATGCATGTTGCCACCTTCTGTCTCACAATGTTAAATGGTCCCTTGAGACTTGTCAAATACCATGCCTGAGAGCTTCTCCCTCTCCTAGCTCTGAGTTGCTGTCTGTTGCCTTTGCACCCTGACATTCCCTCCATCACCTGCATCTCTCTCTGTGCTGTTCAGATCACTGCAAGTCTCTGTACACTCCACCAGATGGCGAGCTTCTCAGATGCAGAATGGGGTTGGGTTTTACCTATCTGAGTCATTGGTTCTTTATAAGCAGTCTGGCACAGCATGCGTGAGGAGAAAATAAACTATTTATTAAACAGATAAAAAGATGAGCAGAGAGTGTACAGCAGCAGTGGTAATGGACACAGTTGGCCATAGATTAACAAGCACCAGAATGTCCATGTTTCAGGGATTCGTATATATGCCTTAAGACAGCTATCCTCCATGAGAATTGGTGTTCTCCCACACACCAGGGCAATCCCAGAGAAGCCCTGATAGCACAAGGAACTATAGTTTGTCTGTTCCTACATTCCGGACACTCATCTTGTCCTAAGGGTTCTGTGTCTCCAGAGGCCCCCTTAAACCTCTGCCTCCTTACCAACAGGTGCAAGCCTAGAATTAGGTAGTAACAAATTATTTCCATCCCTGTGGCTTCAGGGAAAGAAAAGGCAAGAGGCATGTTGAGTGACAGAGCTGTTGGTTGGTTTCCATTGTGGTGAAATATCTCAAGTCCCTCTGGCTCCTGGTGTTGTCCCTCCCACCAGTGGGCTTGGGATCTGGTAGCAAGAATGCCGCCTGGGTCAGAGCAGGAAGTAAAGTAGCCACAGAGGAGGCTGAGCTAGGAGACCTCATCACTGGCTTCATGGTGCTCTCTCCAGCCCCTTTGCTCTGTTCTTTAACTTCATGGGCTCCGGATACTTTTCTGTTCCCTTCAGGGCCCTTTCTTCTGGATCCTCCTGGACATCCTGCTGACCACCATGTCCCCTCTGATATAGAGAGTGAGAGCTCAGGTGTCTTTGTTGCCCTCTCCTGGAAGCACAGGTGGCCCACTTTGTCATTTTCAGAAGACAGACTCCTCCTCTGTACCATGGCTTGCTCCTCCTTGAGCTGGAGTCCACCTTTCTTGTCTCGTCTGTTTCTCTCAGCAGTGTCTTCTGTGTCTTCAGCAGGGATGATGTGCACAGTTGACCATCCTCCCTGCCATCTTCAGCGTCTCCTCCTCTCCTCACTTTCTTCTCTTGTGTGGAGAGATGCGCCCCGGTCGACAGGAGACTTTGTTGCCTCTTGCATCCTACCCCTTCTCTTCTTTCATTTCTCCGTCTCGAAGGAATGTCCCAGAACTTCTGTCTTCATCTCTCCAACTCTTGCTTTCCCTGACCTCTCTCAGTGCCCCCTCTATCCCACCTCTGAATCCTAAACCCCTACTGCTTTGATCGAGGCCATCCAGGGCCATCTGACGTCTTTGACTCACATGGCCCCTCTGCTATATTTGGACTAATGATGACCCCTGTTTGGGAGGAAGCAACTCTGAGAAGCAGAAGCAGAGCTTCATGCTGCACAGAAAGCCTCCTCAAGTACAGATTCAATAAGCTGCAAAGTCAGACAATGGGTATGAGAGTCCAGCCAACTGGCGAGCTCCAGGTTCAATGAGACCCCGCCCCAGCAAATACTGTGGAGAGCCAATGAGATGGCTCAGCGAAGGCACTCGCCACCAAGCCTGACGGCCTGAGTTTAATGCTCAGAACCCACACAACTGAGGCAGAGGACCAACTTCCACTGGTTCCCCACATATGTGCAGCGGCACTTACATATGTGTGCATGTACATGTGGATACATTAAATAAATACATGTAATAAAAACGTTTAAAGCCCCCCCCCATCACATCACATGTGGTAGTTTGAATGAAAATGGTCTCCATAGGCTCATGGGGGTGGCCTTGTCAGAAGAACTGTGTCATTGGGAGTGGGCTTTGAGGTTTCAGAAGCTCAAGCCAGGCCCAGTAGCTCACTCTGTGTTGTAATTCAGGTGAGCTAAACCAGGCTGCCTTCCAGCAGCTCAGCTCGGTCATTGTCCCTTCCCAGGTGCAGCACATTTCCACTGTCCTACCAGTTTCGTAGAAATGTGCGCCACCTTTAAAGGTCCTAGCCACTGCAGATAGCTCTTGCTGTCTTCTTCTTTCTCTCTGTTTCCTGCTCCCTCTCTTGTCACCATTCCAAGACAGCCTTTTGCCCCACCCCCACCTCCAATAAAGCTTCCGCATCAGACCTGTTGTGTGGCATAATATCTTAACAGCACATCTGCCTGACCTGCCAAAGGTACCCCCACTGCTTTATCCTGTCTTCCTGCTGCCTCCGGTCCAGATGTAGAATGCTCACCTATTCTCCAGCACAGTGTCTGCCTGCATGCCCCGCCCTGCTTCCTAGCCTGATGACAATGGACTGAACCTCTGAACGATAAACCAGCACCAACTGAATGTTTTCTTTATAAGAGTTGTTGTAGCCATGGTGTCTCTTCACAGCAGTAGAAACCCTAAGACACCACCCCACAGCACACCACAGCACCCACCCCACTAAAGGAACGAATGGAGGAAGCTGGATTGTAGAGCACACTCTACAGGGAGCATGACCTGAGACTATCACCCCAGCCAAGTGGCCAGCCATTCCGTTCCCTGCCTGAAGAATGGGGCTCTCCCTCAAAGAAGTGTTCAGTGACAAAACCCTGCCAACCGAAAGGTGGCTCAAAGGGGAAACGGAACTCAGTTGAGGAGAGCTCCTGTGAGCTCGAGGGCGGCTGCTCTCCAACCTACTTAAGAGCACAGCTAGGAATAGCAGCCCGGTGAGCGCTGCGTGCCGAGAAGAAGCTAATGTTATAAAACCTGTCAAGGTAAAAATAACTTGAGCAACCAAAAAATCGAAAGGTGGGTGGAGGGGAGGAGGGGGCGCACTAAGAATGTCTCTTAGCAGTCAACCCGTGACACTGAAGATGGAAATGCCATTGAGAGCTCATGGCACCATGACCCTCTCAGCCTTTGTTGGGTGCTTTCTCCCTGACCTGCCCCCACACCCAAGGATCTCTGAGGGATTAATATCTTTTTCTGATGAGATGACATTTATCTAAAGTCTGCCTAGTCTAAAGTTCCTGCCTTTTATTTCAGCTTCCTTCTCTTACATTCTAGTGAGATTAAATTTCACACTTTCATTTTGAAATAGCAAATAGGGTCTGATTGTAGTTTTTTTTTTTTTATAAAATTGATTTTATATGACTTCACATCTATCTCCTTTTTCTGGCTTTTTTTCTAACCTAAGGTGGAGTTCACCAAATGGTAACTTTGGGTGTTGGATTTGAGAAGATTCCCTGATTTCTTCTTTGTAGATGCGTCTGAGACAGAGGCAGAGCAGGAGAGACAGAGACAGTTAAAAGTCATTTATCTGTGAACCCACTGTGTGATGACACAGTGCTAGGCCATGGGGACCATAAGCTCCAACTTTCAGGCAGGTAGCTGTCATGAGGTTGCGTCCTGTCTGCTGTGTCGTGTTGGTAATTAACAAAGACCAGCTCCAACTCAAGTTGGATCATGGTCAGGATTCTCCTGAAAGGCCGGGAAGGAAGGGCCATTCCATGGGTGGGCACTGGCAGAGCTCCATGGAGGAGTCTCCGGTGGAAGTTGGGAGAAGGGCTTGGCTTTAGGAGAACCACAAAGCAGGGGTTGGAAAGGTCTGGTAGAGGATCAGCTCTAGTCACGAGTTATCTTGGTATTACCCATGGTTCTATTTTCAAAGACTGACTCCCTTGGGGAAACCTCACCATCAGAGACTTCCATCTCTCATTTACTGATGATGCCTGGATCCATCTCCAGCCCCAACTACTCTGCCCACAGATGCTCCTGCTCTGCTCTCCACACAGGGAACCTGCCTGCTCCCTCTGCCCGGTGTTATAATCCTGCCCTGTTAACACCACCCCATGCAGAAGAGTCGGCTACTTCTTCTCTATCGCTTGCACACAGATCTCCCTCAGTCCTGTTCATCTACTCCCCAAATCTTTCGCTCTGCCTTCCTCTCTACCACAACTATGCTCACACCAGGAAAAAATTCAATTCTCCTCTAGTCTCTCTTCAACCAAGTCCTGCCCCCACTTCCCTCCCCTCCCCCAGTCCCATCCCATCCAACCTCCTCCACACCCTCACTGTAGCCCAGGTCAGAGCCACCTTCTTCACTGTTGCTCAGTACTCTCTAGACACCCAGGCCTAGCAGAGGTGCACACAGCGTCTGATGCTATCAGTAGCTCCTCTATCTGCAGGGCTGACCTGCCCACCAGGGCATTTGCCTTCTACGCCATTGGGAAGAGCCAGCACTCTGAGTTGGCCCCTGACTTTACCCTGTACCCGATGTGGATGTTTACCATTGACCTTACCATCCTTACACTCAGACTCAAGTCCACACATATCCTGGTTAATGTTTTGGTTTTGTCAACTCGACACAGTTAATCATCTGGGAAGAGGGAACTCCAACTGAGAGAATGCCTCCATCAGATTGCCTGTGGGTGTATTTTCTTAATGAGTGATTGATGACGGATATGCCGCCCAGGACAGGCAGTCCTGGGTCATAGAAGAAAGCAGACTGAGCAAGCTACAGGGGCAAGCCAGTAAGCTGAGTTTCTCTGCGGTCTTTGCTTCGCTTCCTGCCTCCAGGCTCCTGCACCTGCTGGACTTCCTGCCTTGGCTTCCCTCAGTGATGGACTGTGATTGGACCTGTAAGGCAAACAAATCTTTTCCTCCCAAGCCGGTTCTGGTCAGTGTTTTATCACAGCAACAGAAGGCAAACTAAGACAGTAAATGTCTACCTCTGTGTTCTTCCCAAGCCCCAGTGGCGGCATCAGTACACTCTCATGGGAGGACCAGAAGTCCAGACCCCTGGGGGCGACAATATCCCCAGCCTGTTTTAAAAGAAGTTCAGATTTTCGGAGCACATGAAGCATCCCACCCACAGGGCATTGGGCTCTTCAGAAGAAAAGAACAGTGGAAATGAGACTTGTTCTTATGACTTCTCTTGACACCCCCAAGCTCCCTGCATGCTCCTCCTCTGCTCCCTGCCTTCCCACCCTCTCTGAATGCCAAGATATTTGCGTCTCAGTAGAATAGAAGCCCCCTCCTCCGCAACTCTCCCAAGCTCTGCCTGGCTTCCCTTCTGAGTTCTCAGCTCTGCCAGGTGTATGTGTGTGCACACAGTCTCATTATTTAGTGCCCAAAGGACACATCAAGAAGCTAGGCGTGTGTCCCTTGGCTGCACCTGGATGTGTGGGCCTTCAGACGACCCCACAGGACTCCACAACAGAGGCTTCTGTTGCCCTGTGACTGAGGGGAATAACAGGTTTTATACAGGGCATCAAACATTGGCACATTCTCATCTCCTACAGAGCCCTTCTTCTGTCCCGCCTCTCATCGAGACCCGTGTTTCTCCATCTACCTGACACACTAGCTAGGAAATGCTGAGCAGAGCTTCCGGGCCAGGACCACAGATGGATTCTAAGGCCCATTGTGGGTCACTGTGTGCAGGGAGCAATCCTATTCCTGCCTCTTAAGAGCACTGGCTGGCCCCAAAGCTGACATTAAAATTAATTACCATGAGCATCAGGGATCCCTCGAGCAGCCTTATTAACTAATTAACTTGCTACATTTGGCGTGTTCCCATTCCACATGCAGCCTCTTGTTCGATACCTTCCACTGAGGACAATATTGATGGCATCCTCCCACCCCGACCCAGGCCTTGGCAGACCTGTGAGGCTCCCCACTGCCTGTGGAATAAAGAACAAAGCAAGCCAGCTTCTGGGGGGGGCAAGTTCCCAAGCTGTGAGCCTGTGTACGGAATGCCTTTCTAGGCGATGTCAAGTATACTCTTTTTCTTAAACAATGCTATGAATGAACACAGGGCTCCATGCGTGCTAGGCAAGTGCTCTGTTGTTAGCTGTATTCCATCCCAAGTACCTTCACTCCCAGGAAGCCTCTGGTGAGTTAACCCTAGTCCACGCTCACCTAGGCTCATGCTTGGGGTGACTGACCTGTGCACATTCTATTGTATTTGAAAGGGTCTGAACTCTTGGAATATTCTTTCTACTTCTGTTTGTGGTCCTGCCGTTCCCGCCCAGTAGGTGATCTGTAAATATTTATTGGGTCAAATTTTGAAGAGCCTATTTTTCTCTAGGAAGGGAGGAGAACCTCTGATAGGAAGCCCAGGCTTCCAGGCTCCTGACACGCTGTTCTCAGGGGTTCCTTAATGCCCAGCCTTGTGTGAGAGTTATTGGTCACGTAAGAATTACCCCAGCTCTCTGAACAGCCTAGGGAGGAAAAGGAAATAGTTTTGGAACAGAGGTGCTGAGCGAAGTGAAAGACCGCCCTGGAAGAAGATCCTTGCAATAGAACAGATTTCCATCAAGGAGGCGAATACTGAGGTGAGACTTCCTGAAGGGGCAGAATTTAGAGCAGGAGAGTGGGACCTTACAGTCTGTGCCACCTGCTCCATACAGCTGTGGTGCCTCCTGCTTGTGCAGCTGTGGTGTCACCTGCTTGTGCAGCTGTGGTGCCTCCTGCTTGTGCAGCTGGGCTGAGACTGACAGAAGATGGCTGCCTGTGAGCCTCAGTCAGACTCTGCAGCCCAAGGCAGGAGCTATCAGAAGTCGCACACACAGGAAGGGTGCACACCAAGAGGAAGGTCCCACACCAGGAGATGCCCCTTTTAAAATGATTAGGCTGCCTCCTGCCCCTTTGCAGAGATCCTCCGCACTGGAATCACCTGGGAGGGTTGGAAAACCTCATCTTCGCGCTTAGCCTGACCAGTGTCATTGGAACCTCTATGCGTGGTCCACAGAAAAAGACAAACTAAAGCTCTCAGAGAATCTAGCAGTGACGCGCACATGCAGCTGAGATGGCCCTTGCTTTATACCCCAGACATAGTGACCCACCTCGGAGGCAGCATCCCCCAAGCTCTGCCCAACCCCATCGTCCGCTCTTTCCCACCTCCCACACATCACATGAAGCCACAGGCCGCAGAGAGCTGGCAGGTGCAGGGATTGGGTTGCTGCTCAGGCTAGCCTCAGAAGAATGGTTGCTAAAATTTCCGAAATGTCTGTTATTTTAAAGCTCGGATTCAAAGATAAATGAATGAATGGCTAGTATAAATAATTGAGTTACTTAAGCTTGCAAATAAATGAATCCTATGAAAAACGAAGTAAGGAAATGTGTGAAAACCATCACTCCCTGATCATATTGTCTGTGCTCTTCCGTTTCTGTTAGATCTTACAGGGAGGACACAGACCGCTCTCTCTTCTAGGAGGATTTGTTTGTCAAGAGACCTCCAGGTATTTATCTCTCGCTGTTCACTTTCTTCCTGAACCTACGAACTCATCATGAAGTTTAACTTCTAAACTGTGTTCAAAAGATTAACCATAACTAACGGGACAATGGGACAATTACAACAACACACCATAATTAAAGTTATTTAAAGCTTATGAATTATTTAGCTCTGGTATTTTTCCATTCTTAATTTCAGACTGTGGTTGGACTTTGTTAACTGCCCTGTGTCGTGGAGTGCCACCGCATACCCAGCTTCACAGCCGCTACACTGACATCTGGACATGAACAACCAGGGAGGGTCTGCCACAGATCCAGGTAAACACTACACTCCAGAGTGAGTTTCAAGAAGCAGGCTGGGCATGCATGAATACGCACAACGTGTGGGTAGAGGTAGAGACCCAGGAAAGGTGCCGTCTGCCTGTGGCTGACCCCCAGGCAGGGGGCAGACTCTCACAGGGACTGGTCTTGTACCTTCAAAGACTTATGGTTCCGGGGCCCTTAACTCAAGAGTTTTTTGCCTGGTAAGTGTGACAGGGTATATACAGATAGTGGGCTATGTATATACAGATATTATCTACAAAAGGTTTCTGGACAATGTGTCACTTAGGAACAGCAAGAAACAAAACAGGCCGTCATGATAGCTACCTGAACACGGTGGTCAACATCATCATCACCATCATCATCTTCATCATCATCATCACCATCGCCACCACTACTACCCACCACCACCACCACCATCATCACCATCATCATCATTATAATCATCACCATCATTCTCATCTGGTGCTGCTCCCCAACCCCCCAAAGCTTCAGGCTTTAAACACAGTAGTGGCCTAACTAACATAACAGGTAACAGTTACAAAGCACGGGGCTTTGCACACATTGGCTGATTTCCTTTCCTTTAACCTACACATCATTGTTTTCATGTACTAGACAGCTAGGTAGAGCAGGGTGGGGAGAAAGAACTTGTCAAAGGTAAAGCAATGACAAGACTGGAACTCAAACCCAGGCAGGCTGGCTCCAGCGGCTGTCTCTCTGCCCCCGCCTTGCAGAGTAGAGGGAACTGCTGTGTTTCACGAGGGCTCATCATAGATACTGGGATAAAGCAGAATACTAAAACCAAGAGGTCTTGTTGAGTGGCCCCAGCAAGATACTTCGATCCTCTCTCTTGGTTGCTATGAAGAGCTTTTTATTTATTATATTTTAGGGGACAGCGCTGCATGGACTGTGACCTATGTGTGGAGGTCAGAGGACAACTTTCCAGAGGAGTAGGTTCTCTCCTCCTTCCACCATGTGGGTCCCAGGGATCGAACTCAGATCATCAAGTTCCTTTCCCCACTGAGTCTACGGAAACCTTTCTACAGAGGAGCTCACAAAGGACAGGGAGGGCCCAGCACATGCTCGGCGGCCAGGGTCATGGTGTTACTGCTGGGCACAGAGACCTGGCTGCAGCCCAGCTCTCTGAGTCACCAGCAGGACATCAGGCATAGACCCCCGTGACCTCCGTGCCCACATCTGAAACAGCAGGAGGTGGGCTGTGAGTTCTGGGTGGTCCCAAGCAAGCCAGACATTCTCTGCCTGGAGATAAATCCATAATGGGGATGATTTAAGTGTCAGAAGAGACTGGCTGCTCTTTCAAATCTGTGATTAATGTTTGAAAAAGAACAAAAAAAAAATAATAATTATACAAGTCAGATAGGGAATCCTGGAGTCTTTCATTAAGTTAACGGATTGCCACTGAGGCGGTAGAAACACCAGATGTCCTGGTTCAGTCTTGCTGAGGAGGACCTTAAAGGAAAGCATATCTCTACCCAAAAGGTCTTGACAGAAAGCAGCAGACGCAGCTTGGCGGCACTGCCTAGCCGAGGCCAGGCTTGAAGCCTCCTTTATGACCCATTGTCTTTACCATAGGATGTGTGGCACTCAAGGGAACCATAGACAAGCGGTGTGTTTAGAGAGGCACCATGGGGGTTACCTGAAATTACAGCTTCAGAAGCTTCTAGCGTGAAGGAATCGTGGGATAGGGCCACTGGCACACCAGGGCTTGCCCTGGAGGCAGCAAAGAATCAACGGGTTTGTCGGAAGAAGCTCTTTCAATGAAGCATGTGGAGCTCTGGTTCTCACCCTTCCAAACTCTGCAACCCTTCAATCTAGCCCCTCACATAGTGGTGACCCCCACACCATAAAAATATTTTGTTGCTATTTTCTAACTATGATTTTGCTACTGTTATGAATCATAGTGTAAATATCTGATATGCAGTGTATCTGACATATGACTCCTATGAAAGGGTCATTTGACACCCCCCCAAAGGGATTGAGACCTACAAGTTGAGAGCCACTGCTGTGGAGGGGTAAGAAAAACTAAAAGATCAATGTATAGAGCCATACCTCATGACAGACAGCTAGAAAGTGGAAAACCACTGCTGCCTTGGCCCCAAAGATGAATTTGAACTAAATCTTAAGTATTTACATGAGAGCCAGGTCTGGTGCCGTAGACTTGTAATGCCAGCACTTGGGAGGCCGAGACAGGAGCATCAAAAGTTCAAGGACAGCCTAGCCTCCAGCCTGAGCTCAAGGTCGCCCAGATAGCTTCATGAGACTGTCTCCCAAATATAAAGAAAATCTAAATTCAAGGCTGGGATCCCTCTAGGGTAACCCCTCCCCCATTTTGTCTTTCTTTCCTGGGGTTCCTAAAACACCTGGCACATGCCTGTGAGCAATCAACATCTTTTCCAAGTGAAGAAGGAGTAAATAGCAAAGCCCCATGGCCAGCGAATCCAACATGCCTAGCTTGCCTTTGGAAAACTACTACACTTTGTAAACCAGCTTTGTCTGATGGGTCCCGTCTGCAAACAGGCCGGATGGAAACTAGAGCCCCAGACTCTTGGGGCAGCGACTTCCACATGCACTATCCTGAAAACGATGGTAACAGGAGAGCCACTCCGTACCCTGATTCTTCTGCAGGAAAGCAACTAGAACTTTATGTAAGATATACTGTGTTCTGTAGACACTGGTGGTTTTCATCCTGCAGCCTGCTCAGTTTGCAGAAGAAAGTATGTATAAAAATCAGGTGGATAGTGTACACTACCAACTGTCACATACTACCCTGCCAGATTCTGCTAGGTATGCCCACTCAGCGTCAATCCCGCCTTCCTGGAAAGCCAAGCACTCCCCGCTCCTCCTCAGATTATTTCTCCCAAGCAGCTTTCAACCAGCTGCTTGCTCCAAACACACACATTTTCATATTCTTTTTCTCCCTCAGTCTGGCCCCACCCATAGCAGGTGGGCTAACTCTCAGCCATCCACTTCTCCAGCCCCACCACCTGCCAGTCTGTTGTTACAGCAGAAAGGCCCTGAAAGCCAAGAAAAACCTGAAAGCCAGAAAGCCTTGAAAGCCAAGAAGTAAACATTGGCCAGGTGAGGTTCCTTGAAGTCCCCAGATCTGGAGGGCGGAGCCTCGGCATTCTGGCAGGTGTGTGCAGAAGGGAGGAGGAGGAGGGCTCTGACCCACAAGCTCAGGTGTGTCAGGGTGCCTGGTGGCTTACCCGGGCATGAGGGCTGGGGGCACGAAGGCGGCATTGAATTCGGTCATTAGTGTGCCCGCGCTACGGAAGGCCATGGTGGGTGATGCGAGCCCCGGCGAGGTGGCTCGGCTCAGCCCTGCGGTAAACAGCCAGCTGGTCACCCGGCAACCACATGCCTGGCAACCCGAGTTCGTTCTGGGACAGTGAATCCTCTTTGCTGTGTGCTCCCTAGACCTTCTCTGTCTCGCAGCCCGGAAAAGATGCTGTCGCATCCTCACAAGGTTACTGAGCGGCTCCCCTAAGTGTCCCTGGCATCCAGCTTAGATGTTCATATCCTCCGTGCTCAGAAATGGTGTAGAGATGAAAAAGCTGGATCGATCTTGAAGAGCCTCTCGGTGATCTCTTTTGGATCACTAGGGCTCCCTCCATCCACGGAGCTCCCGGAAGCAGCTCACTTCATGTGTAGGGTTCCTGCCCCTGTCGTTTCAATGTTTACGAATTTTCTCATTAGTCTCTCCTTTCTCCCCCTTGAACTTCCTTTTTCCACGTTCCTCAAATGGGGGTGGTGGGGTGGGGAGCTGTGTTGGATGACTCTTGCTTGTAATCACATCTTCAGAGACTGGGGTAGGGGGATTGCTAGTTTGAGGATAGCCTGGGCGACTTGGTGAGAAACCAAAAGTTGGGGCAGAGGAGGGACAAAAGGAGGAGAAGGGAGTTGTGCCTGTTACAGTCCGAGTCTAGAATATCCCTTACACGCTCATATTATGAGCCTTGTTCCCTGGTGGGTGTTACCTTTAAGACAAAGAATCTTATAGGAGATAGCCCTGACTGGTGCCAGCAGGTTACTAGGGGCTACCCTTGGACAGTTATGTCTTAGTTCTGGCTTCGATGTTTTCTGATCATTGAGACATGGACAGAGCTATTTTTCCATGCCTCCCCGGGAGGATGGATTAAAAACTTTATCTTACATAAAGATTGGCTCCCGTAAGTTGTTTAGTGCACTATTTTGTCAGGGTGGCGTAGAAGTAACTAGGACAGTGTGTGGTTTACATTTGCCTCAGGTACTGCAGTTTGTTCTGCCCAGAGATCTGTAGTGTAGGGTTTCCCTTCAGTCATCAAAGCCCCAAAGTCCACTTGAGGTTTGCTTTACATAAACTGTCTCCCTCCACAAAGCTCTTCCACTCCTAGGCAAACCTAGGTCCTGTCAAGCAGCCAGTCAATATTAACCATCATGTGGCAGATCTCTTCTCCTCAGCTATTCTGCAAGGAGAAGCGCCACCCACACAGCTGGACCCTGGAAATGGCAGCCGATGAAGACCACAGTCGCTAATGAACTCACAGAATGCTGCTGCAATCAGAACTCTCCAGGGGTGTCCTCTAACAGATGCCAGCGATTCTGGGCTGTGAAGAGCACATGCTTGCAACAGGCGTGCGACACACACACACACACACACACACACACACACACACAATCAGAACGACTGAAGCTTAGCGGGGCCAAGAAGCCACAGGTGTGGTAGTGGTTACAAATCAGTGAAGGAAATATGCAGTCATATCTACCATTTCCCAAGTCACCTGAGGGCACATTTGCTTTACTAAGAAAAATATTAGGCAATGTTGTTTTTAAAGGGTGATAGACCCCAGGAAGACCCCACTATACAAGGCAAAGCGCTCTCTTCCTCTCCATCCACGGCCTCCCAGTTGGTCCAGTTTGTGGACACATTGGCCTCCTGTACTGCTCTGAACCACAAGCCCTCTGCCTTTTCTGCATGGACTCTGAACCAGTATCTGGTGTGGCTTTGAGGAAGGGTCAGCTGGTGGAGTCGTGCTATGCTAATTGGAATTGCTGTCATCTTTGAGATGGGGAAAGTGAGGCTTTTAGGGCTGCTTTGTAGGACTTTCCTTCAACGTGTGCAAGGCTGTAAGAGGCTCCATGAAATTCACCTTTTACAGCAGAGAGCAGCTAGGGGACCCTCGGGAAGGGGGTCTGCTGAGTACCACCGAGCCTTACGGATGAAGCTGAAGTTGTGTCATTTTAAAGGAACATTAACGTTAGTTTTAGATTTTTTAAGATATTTCTTGCATTCAATATATGCATTTCTGAAGAATTTTCTAACTCAATGTGGTTATAAATATATGTCAGAGAGGTGAGCAGAAACTGAGGAGAGAGAGGAGAAAGAACATAAGTACAGAGAAAAACTAACGTTAAAAACATGGAACAATTAGGAGACAGGGAAGGCTCTTGAATGTTTGAGAGTTACTCCACTGAGGGATTCTGAGGAGGGGTGACGCCATGGTGTGAAAGTTTAAAACCTTCTCTCTTTAAACTTTCAAACCCATTCATTATAGTTATCTATCTATCTATCTATCTATCTATCTATCTATCTATCTACCTACCTACCTATCATTTGTGTGGAGAGGGCACATGTTCTCTCTCTCTCTCTCTCTCTCTCTCTCTCTCTCTCTCTCTTTCTCTCTCTCTCTCTCTGTGTGTGTGTGTGTGTGTGTGTGTGTGTGTACTATAGCTCACAGAAGAGCAGTTTATCTTTTCCTACCACATGTGTCCCAGGGATCTACTCCAGTCATCAGGCTGAGCAGCAGGAGCCATCCTCTCAGCCCAAAGCCTGTAAACTTTTAGACAGGCCCAAGCTTCCAAGCCCTGTTGGTGTTAGTTGGACATCTTGCCACGTCTTGAACACAAGGTACCCTGTGAAGATCTCGGGTGAAAGGGGTCATCGGGGGAGATCCATGTGTAGAAAGCCCCAGGCCAGTGAGAGGAGCCACTCAAAGGGGGGGGTTCCAAAGCCCTCCTGAATGCAGATGCAGAGTCACCCCTGGGAACGAACCCTGATGAGCCAGGCCAGGAGGCAGAGTGAGCCACAAGAGCAAAGGTATGTGGTCCCCGGGGTCAGGGAACCCAGCCCTCAGTGCCCTTTTCCTACAAGCCCTTCCTGAAAGAGCAGATGGGCAGTCTTCTGTTGTTCTTAGATATTCCTCTACAGGTATCCCTCTGCAACCTCTAGAAGCTGATTAGAGCAGGAAGCAAGATGGCTCTCCTCCCACTGGAAACCACCCATCAACTGTGTCACCTCCTCCAGTTCTTTGTCCCCAGACTGGGAGGGTAGGTTAGTGTCCTGACTCTTACACACTTCCTAGCTAGCACAGAAGAAGCCCCGTGACCCCTCATTAGAGCATCTCTAGTCATGATCCCTCATTCAGGACCAGCTGCCTGAAATTCAAAACTTGGTCCCAGGACAGAGCACCAGAACCTAGCATCTAGCATCCCAGGGGCACAAACAGTGCAGGGGTGCAGGGACAGCAGTCAGTGCATTGTTACTTCTAATGCTTGGATTTAACAGGGGCCAGCCCTTGGGAACCTCCTCTAAGATACCATAAAGAAGCTGCTTTCCAGACTCTAGAAGAGAGAGAGAGAGAGAGAGAGAGAGAGAGAGAGAGAGAGAGAGAAGAAGAGGGGAGAGAGTCAGATCTAGAGAGATAGAGGAGATGTTCATGTCTGTCTTGTCCAGACTCTAGTGATTCTCCTCTCTCTTCTCTCTGTCTTGTTCTGTCGTGACTGTGTCCTTGCTGTCTGCTCTCTCTGTCTCTGTGTTTTTCTCTCTCTCTTAACTCTGTCAACTCTCATCTTCTTCCTTGTGTGTTGTGTTGTGTGATGTGTGTTGTGCTGTGATTGTAGTATTAGTATTACGGATTATTTTGTTTTATGTGTGAGAAACCCGGGTCTAACCTCAGTTGTACTTCCTTATTGCTTTAGTATGTATTTAAAGCTGTACACACTTAATGTTATTTAAAGACAGGTCTCTTTGCCAGACCTGGAGCTTATTGATTCAGATAGCTTGGCTGGCCATAAAACTCCAGGGATTCTCCTGTCTCCACCCTTCTGACACCCCAGAGCTGGGTTAGAAGCCCTTGCCCCCTGCACCCACCTTTAACATAGGCTCTGGAATCTGAACTCAGATCCTCACGTGTGGCAGACACTTTACTGGCTGAGGCGTCTCCCTTGGCCCTGGTTGAGACACAGCATGATTTATCCAGAGCAGTCGGGCCTGTCCTGTCCATGTTCTCCAACACGGGGGAGCCTTCTGCTGCATCCACAGCCCTTGATTAGCTAGTCAGAACAGGAGATACCGTGGATACTGCCCAAGAGACCAAGGCCCCATCCAGGCTCAGATCATGAAGCTCCAGATCCCCATGAACAGTGTCCTGACCCCACTCCTCATCCCCATGCTCTCTGCAGTCTCTTGGCTCTGAGTGGCATAGCTTGCTCAACCCTGCCAAGTGGCAGGGGCTTCCATTCAAGGAGCTGAGAGAAGACATCTGAAGCTGGACAGGGCTTTATCTAGGGGCTGGTGCTGATGAATAATGAATTTATCATGCATTCCTGGGCTACTAGCTGGGTGAACAACACACACACACACACACACACACACACACACACACACACACGCTGGGCTGACAACTCAGAGGGGCGGGGCTGGCAGGGCTGCACGGCTCTGATGAGCTGAAGGAGCAGCTTGCTTTGGTTGCCTTGGTCTCTGTGGGCAGCAGCAGGAGGAGGCGGCAGCAGCCAGAGAAGAGAGAGGCGTGTGAGGCACACTCCACCAGCGAATGCTTCTTCCCGCTGCTCTGGCACTGCCCAGGCTCTCCCCACCAGCATGGCCCTAATCGTCCACCTCAAGACTGTCTCAGAGCTTCGAGGCAGAGGTGACCGGATCGCCAAAGTCACTTTCCGAGGTAAGGAAGCCCCTGTCTCAGGAGAACACCAGTTCTGCAAGCTGGCTCAGCCCATATTCCGTGAGCTGATAGGGACAGGAGAGGACTGGGAGGAGGGATGGCAAAGTTCTAGCAGGCACCGTGGCTACGCGGCTTCTTAAGAGTGGCCACCTGCCCCTGGCCTGACCAGCCTTTAGGTTTCATATGATCCCCCTGGGCCAACATACCAGGGTCCTGGCAGAGTACAGATTCTTGGCTCAATGAGGGGTCCGTCACTGTGGTCACACAGACCCAGGACTAACAGCCCCAGCCCAGCACCTTCTTGGGACCCCTTTTCTACCACTACCCCAGACTGTCGTCTGTCTGCTGAATAGGAGTCTATGCCTGAAAAGACCAGAGTGGCTGGTAGAAGCCATGGCAGCCAGTGGTACTCTGCCCTTCAGTGTGATGAGGATATTGTTGGCTTTTCTAGATCTACGTTTCTAGACAGGGACATTACTCCGACTGCTCCTCCATGGACTCCTCCTAGCCTCCTTCTTCGGCTCGTGTATTATGACCTATTGTGTACCAAATCTAGGGGCCAGAAATGTGAAGACGAGTGTGAGAAGGCCCTATCCTAAAGAGCCACATCTGATGGGGTAGGGGAAGCAGTGAGCAAGCAGGCACAAGTGTGTGATGCAGAGCAGAAGAAGACCTGGTTACCCTAACCCAAAACTGGGCGCTAGCAGTCAGAGAAGGCTTCCAGGAGGAAGCAGTGCTCAACTGCTGGCTGAGAGATCAGCAGAGGGAGCAAGCAAAGGGAAGGATGGCATGAGAGGAATTGGGAACAGTGTTCCCCATGGCTGGGAGCAGAGCTGGAGAGAGGAGAGGCAGGGGCTACGTGAGCCGGAGCTCAGAGAGGGTGTAGCAGCTTGGCTCCAAAGAGCTGAGGAACTGAAGCTGGGCTTCACCCAGGGTGTCTGGCAGCCCTGAGAAATACAAGATGGAGCTTATCTCTGGCCCACCCACCTCTGCAAAATTCAGCCTAACTAGCCACTTGGATCAGGGTCAACGTGCCCCTCTCCAGTGTGGCGTCATCTCCCCCACAGGGGTCACAGGGAAGGAACTATGGCCCAGGATGTACACTGTCCCTACAGGTCTGCCAGGAGGGAGATAAGAGAAGTGGCAAGTCACTAAACATCCCAGTAGGGGTGTCTAGGGACCCTGTGTCACCCACTCGACCCTGGCTCTCCACCTGCAGTCTGCTGTTCACAGAGCAGGTGGAAATTCCAGCTTTGTCTACTGGTGAAAGCAAGGCCAGCAGAAGGGACCAGAGAGTGGGCTGGACCACCTACTGCATTGCCGGCCACCCCAGTGGCTGCTTTCTCTGCAGAAGCCTAGCTCTCCATGAGCCACCTGCTGGCTTGTGCTGGCTTTAAAGAACGAGTACATCCTTGTGCCCCACACTCAGCCCTGGGCCTGATTCTTAGCCCAGGATGCTCGGTGGTTACAGTTGTAACACCACAGACCAGACTGAGCAGGACTGTCTCCTCCCAGAAAGAGAAACCAGGGTGCGGAGAGACAGTCATTAAGTTAGTGAGGGATAGGGACAGTAGCCCAACTGTCATGTCTTCACCCTGGCTACCCAGTCCTGTTCTCTCTTCTGTCTCTTCCAGGACCCACAAGGAGTGGGCATCCTGTCCATCAGAGACTCGTGTTTTGTTTTTTTTTTCTTTTTCTCTTTGCAGGGGGCAGTCTTAGAAGCTGAACCCAGGGTCTCCCGCATACTAGATAAGCTCTCCACTGCTGAACCATACGTGTACCTCCCCTTTGTAGCCTTCAGTTCACTCTATAGCCCAGGCAGGCATTGAGCTACACTCCTCCTGCCTCAGCCTCTCGGGTAGCTGAGACTACAGGCCTGCCCATCAGGGCCAGCTTTTCACCTCTTCCTTTGGGCTGCCAGGCCAAACCCCAGGAATCAGGCTGTCTGTAACCCACGCTCTCCTCATAGTCAGAGGCAGAGCTCTTAGAGCAAGAGGTGAGGGGTGGGCAACTGGAACAAGAAAGACTGCAGTCAGATTTCCAAAAGGAACATGCTCAAACATTCACCAGATGCACATCAGGTGGTAACTACGGGCATCCCCAAAGCACCAGCTAACACTGCCATTTCTGAAGGAACTGACCAGTAGCACATGCTTTTCTGACGTCTACAACCCATGTTCAAACCACACTGTACTGGGGGAAAATCAGGAAATAGAGCTTACTGCCCCACCCCCATCTCTTCAAAACTCAAATAAAGCCAGCAACAGATGGGGTGAGGGGCCAGCGTGGGACCTAGGGGTGAAGGAAAGGAAGGTCCTGCCCTGAAAAGTTGAAGGGAAACAAAGAGGCATGGGCTCCACCCTGCCTCACCCGGCATGGCCACCCTGGGCCTCCCAGCAGCAGATGGGATCCAATAGCATGGAGGGGCCTCCAGCCTGTAGGAGCCCGCTCAGGCGCAGGTCAGGTGCAGGATGCTTGTTGGCTTCCAGTTTCTCTGTTCAAAAAATCACCAGAGCCACAGAATACAGGGCGGGAGCTGTCTGTCTGCCTTCCGCCTGCCTGTCTACTTTTCTGCCTTGTGCTCGCCTGGCCCGCCTGTGCACTCCCTGCCCCCGCCCCCGCCCCCCTGCCAGATCCCACTGGTAGCTTGTCATCCCACACTCCTCCCTGAGCCTTCTTGCCAAAACACAAGGTTGAGAACTTCCAGATGTCCACTTGTTCACTGGACTGCCTGCTGCTACGGAGGTCCTCTTAGTAAGGCAGAGGTTTATCAGATGTGGGGCTTCACTTTACACCCCATCCCCACACCCCAGCTTCTGCCCTACTACACTGAATTCTGATTTCCAAGATGCCAAGGGTTTCCTGCCTGAGACTGTGTACTTCTTTGTTGTAGAATGACCCCCCATCCTCCACCTTACAAATGTCCATCTTGTGCATACTTCAAGGTCCACTCATGTGCCACCTCCTCCAGGAAGCCTTCCCTCTATCTTCCATATCCATACACCTTCCTGTAGCTCTGCCATAGTTCTACTGTGGGCACAGGTCACACTCTGTGAGCTATGCTACCTCCTGAGGACCCTCAAGGCAGAGAGCAGAGCTCAGCTGAGCTGCTAAGCAGCCACCATAAGAAATGATCTCCTTCTCTGAGGTCTCTAGGTTTTTTTGTTTATTTGTTGGTGCTGTGAGACAGAATCTTATGTAACCGAGGCTGGCCTTGAACTCTCTGTAGTTGAGGATGACAGGATTACAACCACACAGTACCATGTACCCCACTTTTCACTGTTGAATGGGCTTAAAATCTTCCACTGTGGCCCTGTCACCCTTGGCTTAGCTTAACTGTAAATGTCACCAGAACTATATGCTATAGGATATACCCAGATGAAAAGAGGTATCAGGGGCCAAGAGCCAAGAACACTGGCTCACCTTCCTTCTATCGTCTTTAGTGCGGAGAAGCTTCAGAATCCAGGAGGAAGGCTGACTTCATCCTTCAGCAAATGTTGGGGTGGTCCAACCCAGTAACCATGTCAGGGAGCCCCAACATCAGGGAGTGCTCCCTGTAAGGGGAGGGAAGGTTGGCCAGGAAAAGCAGCTCCTAGCTGGGTCTTGAATGGCATTTCTGCATAAGTAGATACAGGAGACATGAGAATGGGCTGTTGGAGACAAACTTCTCTAGATGAGGGAGCAGAGTGGACTCCTATCCAGAAGAACTGGATGGGAAGCCAGCCCTGTGGTTAGAGGCAGGGGATGGACTTGAGTGTTCTCTGAGGACAAGATTTACCCTTGAGGGTTTGTTTGGTTTGTGATTATGATCTTCTGGAACCATCTTTGCCATCCCTGGCAAGGGAGTCAGACTATCCAAGGCCCCCATCCTCTATATTTCCCCGAATGCCTATGCCATCCTAGCACCTCTGCTTTTGGAGAATGGGGCAGATGTTTCTCTTTCTGAAGGCAGAAGACAGAGGGCTCCCAGGAACCGCAGCTGCAGCCCATGCAGATGTGGGCACAGTGCTGGGCTTTTGACATAGCTACAAGGAAAGCATTCCCAGCATTCCTCTAACACACATGGGGGACACTTTCTTGCCTAAACCCCAGGGTGTCAAGAGTGCCTCCTTTTCTCTCCTCCTCCTCTCTTCCTCCTCTTCCTCCCCCTGCTCCCCCTTCCCCTGAGTAAGCCCAAGCAGATGCAGACCTAGTAGGGAGCAGATATTCCACCCAGAACATTCCCTAGGTCCTCCTGCTTTGATCGAAGAAGGTATTTTCATGCTATGAAAATGACTGTAAAATCATCTCTGCTACAAAGGCACTCAGCAAACGCTGCTGGAAATGTACGGAGAGAGAGCTGACCTGCAAATGATTCCCAGAGCATGAAGGCTTGCTTATCACGTCCATCTCTACTGGCAACAAAAAAGCTACCTTCTCCTACCTACACCCACTCCTGAGTCAGACAAAAAATTATAATAAAAAGCTTCAAATATATACAAGAGGAGGGAGCATAATCCCTTGCAGTTTTGTCCCCTCAGCTCATGGCCCAGTCTGTTCAAGATCCCCTTTTAATTCCCTCATGCCAATTATCCTGAAAAAAAAAAAACCCATCTATTATTTTATCTAGAAATTTCAAGTCATAGATAATTTTAAAAACATATATTTTACTGTTCCTTTAAAATGAGCAATTTCCAAGCACTCAGTCCATGTCAATTTCTTTTGTCTCCTCGATGCTATAAATTGTTTTCCAGCTCAGGGAAAGCTTCTTTTACTGTGTCTTGTGAATCAAGTAGTTAATCATCCATTCACCCAGTCTTTCATTCATCCACAAATAGTATTTGAGAACCATCCATGTGCCAAACACTGCTCTAGACCCTGGGGAGCCTGGAGGGACAGCAAGGAGGCCCCCGAGGGGAAGGGCAGCCCTGACACCATCACTGTGAGCATGCAGAGGATTGCAGAGGAGGAGGCTCAGTTGCCAGGCACAGCACGACCAGGAAAGCATGCTGGAACCCTCTTCCTCCTCCTCCTTCCTCCCCTCCCCTCTTCCTCCTCCTCCTTTTCTTCCTTCTCTTCCTCTTCCCTCTCCCCTCCTCCCCTCCTCTTCTCTCCTCCTCCTCTTCCTCCTCCTCCTCCCCCTACTCCCCCTTCCCTGAGTAAGCCCAAGCAGATGACAAGGCAGCCATGACAAGGCAGGGCAGAGGCAGGAGGTAGCACCAATCCTGCCACCCTGCAGCCAAAATGAGTGGGGTCTGGTGGGTATGTCAACAGAAGGAGAGCATATGCTGCCAGGGAGCTGTCCCCGAGTGCAAGTCAGAGAATCTGGTCAGGAACAAACTTACAGAATAGACTAGCTTGGGGCTGGAAAGATGGTTCTATGGTTAAAGTGCTTGCCACACACAGGAGTTCAGAGCTCCAGAACCCATGTTCATGGGATACAAGGTGGACACGGAGGCTTGCCTGCAATTCCACCCTGGGACAGCAGAGGCAGGATCCCCAGAGCAAGCTAGACATGCAGAGTAGCCATATGAGTGGGCTTGACTGAAAGATTATCTCAATGAATAAGGTGGGCAGGTAATACAGATGATCCTGGCAGCCTTGGGCCTTCACAAGCAAGCACCATGTGTTTGCACTCATGCAAAATATACATGCATGTGCAAAAACAGAAAAGGGGAAAAAAGATTGGTGCAGTGAAGTGTGCAGAGGTGAACTAGGGTTAGGAGCTGGCCTGTGGTGCCGAGGCTGGAAAATAGCTCACTGTGGACCCAGTGGGTCTTGGCGGTACACCGAAGCCTTCAAACTCTGTCTGCTAATTGGATGTGGGGAGAATGTATGGAGAGGATAAGAGGCTAAGATCTGGTTTAGGGAAGAACACTCCATTTGGTTCTAGGCTGCAGAGAGGAAGCTGGGGCAGGGTACAGCAGGGCTGTGGGATAGATGGGCAAGGGAGGGCTGCTATTCAGAGGAGAGACGGCTCAGAGACAGAGTCATCGAGAGGGTAGGAAAAGATGCCTCTGGATAGAGGGCAGGCGTGGCTTGTGGACACAGGGATTTGGATTTTGAGAAGCAGGGATCGATAAACTCAAATAAGACTAAGATCGTCCCTGTCCTTGCCTCTCCAATGACCCTGCCAGGATTCTGATGTGGAGTCCCAGGCAAAGGTGGGTAAATAATGTGAGGCAAAAATGATACTTGGGACAAATTTACTGCTCAGAGCAGTCAGTCCTCCTCTTGCTTCCTCACTGAATGCTGTCAGACACGGAGACAGCAGGCCAAACTCTGGAGCCATGGGCATCCGTGTGGGCGTGGGCACTCCCAGGACTGGAGCACTTTCAGTAGCTGGTCGGTCAGCCACAGGGGTCACTGTGCAGCCTGAGGGTGGTGATGATCCTACCCAGAGACCCTGATGCCTTCCCAGCTCTTTAAGTGTTACAAGGTGTCCTAGACACCACTCTTCAAGACGGTAAACACTCCCTACCACATAGAGAAAGATGGATGCCCTGGATTCCCCCGTCTTCGGGTTTCTGTTACTGTAATGAAGAAGCACTTGACCAAAAAGCAAGTTGGGGAGGAAAGGGTTTATCTGGCTTGCACTCCCATATTGCTGTTCATCACCAAAGGAAGTCAGGACAGGAACTCACACAGGGCAGGAACCTGGAGGCAGGAGCTGTTGCAGAGGCTATGGAAGGTGCTGCTTACTGGCTTGCTTCCCCTGGCTTGTTTTCTTATAGAACCCAGGACCATCATCCAAGGGGGGGACACCACCCACAATTGAGAAAATGACTTACCGTCAGATCTTATAGAGGCATTATCTCAATTAAGGTTTCCCTTCATTCAAATAACTCTAGTTTGTGTCAAGTTGACACAAATCAGCCAGCACATCCTCTAAAATTGTCCATTCTCAGATAGCCTTAGTTGAATGTTTAGTTACCCACCTCAGGGAGCAGCACACGTCACTATACCATCCCATACCACACAGGGAAAGGTAGTCGCGTTGCTACACAGGCATGCAGATCTCACATGGATCCATGTTTCACAGTTCTAGAAAAATCTCCTTCAACAGAATATCCTGTGAAACACCCGTTAGTGGTTCCATCTTAGTTATTTTTTTTATTATTTTTGTGTGAATGGGTGTTTTGTTTGGGTGTAACTCTATGTACCATCTGCATACCTCATACCTGCTGAGGACAGAAGAGGGTTTCAGATGCAGTAGAACTGGAGTTACAGCACAGAGGGTTGTGAGCCGCCGTGTGGTTGCTGGGAACTGAACTCTGGACCTCTGGAAGAGCAGCTGGTGATCTTAACCACTGAGCCGTCTCTCCAGCCCCTGCATTTGTTTTTTTTTTTTTAATTCGAAAGTTTACGATAAAATCAGCATTGTGCTTGTAATGACACTTTTACTCCATTCAAGAATGTGAACACAGTCATTCTCCCATCGCGCCTTAAGTGCCTGGCACAGAGAGCTCTCTGCACAGCTTGTGGCTTGCTGGGGTCACAAGCACCTCTGCCTCTGTATTGGGAGAAGCTATCTCCCAGCATCTGCTAGCCCTGGCCTGGCCTCCAAGGCACTTCTTCCTTGTCTGCCTCCATGATCCTATCTAAAAAGTGGGACCCAGTGACATCAACACACGGGAGAAGGTTAGAGCTGCGTCAGAGAAATGCAGTCCAATAAGTTCAAATATGGCTTAAGATCCTTGCCGTACCCCGCCTCTCAGATGAGCCACTGAGTCTGACTTTCTGGGTGTTAGCAGGGTGAGGAAGGGGAAATGGAAATGACCCTTGACTAACAGGAAATAAAGAATAGTGGCTGAGGGCCTTCGCTTAGCCGGGAGTTGGAGCCCCAGGAGTTGGAGTCTCCAGTCTCCCGAGCCCAGCTCTGTGAGCAGCTGGATTTTAGGACACGTTTAAGGAGGTTGAGGACTATGCTTTTTTTGGGGGTGGGGGGTGGCAACTTTATTTTGAGTTGAATTTCTTTGTTGTATTGTGCCATCACCTGTCAAAAAGAAAGAGAAGAACACTCCGTATCAGCAAACGATGGGTTATTTCCAAAGGAAATTGCCAACAAGCAGACAAGAGAGTCATTAGGGAGATGGGTGACCTGACACATCCCTCCTCCAACGTCACTCTAACAGGGTTTTCTGAGGTATTACACTTCTGAACTGAAGAATGAACACTTGCCTTAAATATCTAAGTTATTGTCATTTTGACAGGCAGGACTCAGGTGCCGCTACATTTCAAAAGACTGACACCCAGGCCTGGGAGGTGACTCAACAAGCTTGGCAACCAGAGTTTGATCCACAGAACCTACACAGAGGTTGAAGGAGAAAACCAACTCCATAATGTTGTCTTCTGACCTCCACATGTGTGCGTGGCATGTGCAACCACATACACATATCATACACAATGATATTAAGAAAAAATAGACTGACATCCTGTACACTCACAGGGAGGTCCAACCTTTTAAAAATGGAATATTGTCATCTACAAATGTGTGGTGTATTCATAGCTACTGTGGAGCACAGACAGCCCACGGGTCTCAGGTTGGGCACATTCTACACAGAGTATGGTCTTTGGCTATAGTGAAATTCATGATAAAATCAATAGCATTATGATATCTTTTAAAGCTCAGAATATTTGAGAATTAAATAATTGTCTCCTTTCTAACCCGTGGACAAAGAGCACAAAAGAGACATTAGGAACCATCGGTGACTGGGGCTGTAACACCAGGCTTGGCTGGTGCATGCCATGCAGCTCTGGGTTTGACCCTTGCCTCCTCCCCACAAGCTCTAATTTTGAAAAAGCAGAGAGAATGCTAGAAAAGTGTGTGCTACACAATCGTGAAGACTAAAGTTCAGATCCCAGCACCCACACAAAAGCCAAGGCGGCCATGGAGCCCACCTCTAATCTCAGGCTCGGAAGTGGAGATGGAATCCCTGGGAAATCTGTCGAGCAGAGCAGCTGAATGGGATCAGCGAGCTCAGGTTCCAGTGTAGACCCTGAATCCTCACATAAAAGGAGAGCAATTGAGGAAAGACCAACCTCCAGCCTACACACACAAACCCTCACACATACAGAGTCACACAACCCTCACATACAATCACACAACCTCACACATACAGAGTCACACATACACCACACTCACACACACACACACTCACACATACACACACACACTCACACATTTACACATCACACACACAACACACTCACACATACACATCACACACACATTTACACATACATACACATGCACACACACATACATGTTCACATGTACACACACATACTTACATGCACACATACACTTAATATCAGCCAACAGACAAGTAATAAAGACAGTGTGCATCATGACACACAAGTTTTATCCCAGAAAAGCAAAGTTGTATTTAAATTATAAAATCAAAACATTTTACCATGTAAACAGAATAAATGAGAAACACTGCATGGTTCTACCCACAGATACATAAAAATCATTAGACAAAATTCAGTACCCACTCAGCAAAGTAGAAATGGAGAAACTTTTAATCAGATAAGGGACTACCCCAAAACTATCTCCAGTTAAATCACGTTCGAACACTTCCACAAACCCCGAACATTAGGATCACAGGCGAAACAAAGTTGTCTTCTGCTTATCTGTCTGTTCATTACTAAGTGGTGTTCTAGCCAGTGCAACAAGACAGGAAAAACAAAACTCACACAGCTTGGGAAGGAAGAAAGGAAATTGCCTTTTTCATGAAAATCTTACTGGCTTGGGTGGAAAAGCCAAGAAACCTTTGTGAAGACGATTCAATGTGCGGAATTTAGCAACTTTTTAGGACACGGGCTACGAGACATACAAATATTTCTATAGAAACAACCAGCTGAAGTGAAGAAATAAAAAAAGTAAATTGCATTTACAATTGCATAAAGTATAAAATATTTGGAAATCAGTTTTGTCCAGGACATTGGCATAACAAAAGAAACAAAACACTGAGAGAAACGAAAGGACATCAAACACAGAGCAAACATATTAGCCAGTGAGAGGAAAGTTCTTATGGTAAAGGCACCAGATCTTCATTAACTGCTCTCTAGAATGAGCTCAGTCCCAACAAAAGCTACAGCAGGCTGTTTTGTAGACACCAGAAACTATTTTAAACTTGTGTGGGCATTCAGATGATCTAGGATAGCTCAAACAACTCTGAAAACAGATACAGCTGGGAGTCTCATATTTGATTAAAAGTCTATTAGGTCACAGAGCTAAGTCAGTGTAGCGTTGGCCCAAGACTAGATAACAGTAAAGGGGTAGAATACAGTATCCAGAGGTGGGTCTCACTGAGCACACAAATGATTCAAAGTAAGGTAATAGGTTTTTCAAAGAGCTAGAGACCTACATGGGAAAAATAAATTTCATGCTTCTACATTATCCACCCACAGCTATGAATCTAAGACAGATTGCTAAAGCTAAACATTAAAGGGGGCTACACAGCTGGGCAGAGTGGTGCACACCTGCACTCGGGAGGCAGAGGCAGCTGAATCTTTGTGAGTTTGAGGTCAGCCTGATCTTTGTAGTGAGCACTGGGACAGCTAAGGCTACATAGAGAGTTCCTTGTAAAAATCAGGGCAGGTGAACTGGGGAGATAGCTCAGAAGTTGAATGTTTGCTGGGTAAACATGAGGAGCAGAGCTCAGATCCCCGCACCTGTGTGACAAGGCTGGATGTGGTCTCACAGGCACCTGCAAGGAAGGCCAAGACAGAGAAGAGCAGAGACAGGAAGATTGGTGGAATTTGCCGGCTGTCAATCTAGTAAAAACAAAAACAAAAACATGAACTCTAGGTTCATTCAGAGACCCTGCTTCAAAGGAGTGACATGGGAAGTGCTGGAGGGGCAGAGTGCTCTTCTCTGGCCTCTGCATGTGCATACATCACATACATACACATACAAATTAAAATAAAAGTTAAAATAAAGCTAAACAACAGAGAGACTATAAACTTCTAGAAGAAATTTTAAAATGCATTTGTTATGTTTTTGGATTACACAAAATTTTCCTAAAGAAAATGCAAAAGCCACACATTGTAAAATACAAACCCAATAAATTAGATTTTCTAATAATTAAAAACTCCTATTCATCACAAAATGCAGTTAAGAATACAAGAAGTCAAGGCACACACTGGATGAAAAAATACACACCAATGCAAATCAATGCAAAGTCAAATGGGCAAGCTTTTTAAAGTGTGCCAAAGACTGAACAGATGCTCATAGAATAAGCCCTAAACCCAAAAATGGTAATAAGCATCACTAAAGAAATGAGCATCAAAGTTACAGAAGCTGCTTGTCTCATAGGCGCTACAAATAACCAGAAAGGTGAAAGTCTCACACTGACCAAATGGTTACGGAATGTGACATAGCTAGATTTTTTTTTTTTAATATATTACTGATAAGTTTGTGAAATACAGCCATCACTTTGGAAAACTCCTTAGGAGTTTCTGATAAACTTATACAGATAGCTATCCATTGCGCATACAATTCTGCTCCTAGGCTTTCCCCAAGAAAGGTGAAATTACATGTCTACAAGAAGAGTTGTTTTGTTGTTGTTTTATTCACAGCAGATTTACTGATATCAGCTGTCCCAGTTTGCTCTCTATTGCTGTGATGAGACACGGAACAAAGACAGCATGTGAGAGAAAGGGCTTGCTTGGCTTGCAGGTTACAGTCCATCGCTGAGAGAAGCCAAGACAGAAATGCAGCTCACTGGCTTGCTCTTCGTGGCTTGCCCAGTCTGCTTTCTTATACATACCAAGACCACCTTCGCCGAGGTAGCATCATCCACAGTGGGCAGGACTCTCCGTAACTATCGTTCACCAAGAAAATGCTGCCATGGGCCTTCCCACAGGCCAAGCTGATGGAGGTAATTCTTCAACTGAGGTTCTCTTTTCCCAGGAAACTCTAGTTTGACAACTTACATTGACAAAACAAAGAAACAGAACACAGAAGCGACCCATCTATCAGCAGAACAGCCCAGCACACTGAGGTTTACGATACAACAGAATATTACCCAACAGTGAAAATAAACAGATTGTCCCACTCTATGGATGAGATCTATATGTGAGGGTTGAGAAGAATAAAGGGAAAACGCATCTATATTGAACATGTCCTTGCCTCCCGTCAGAATTCCCTAACGTAAGTGTTATATGTGGTCTAGCAAAGGGAAGAACATGGAAATATGTGTGTGGATTAAATGCAAATGTTACAAGTCCCTGTGTACAAGGGACTCCAGCACCCATAGATTTTAATATCTATAGGGAACTGGTTCCTGGAGCCCTCAGACACGGAGAACAGCTATAGTGATGTGTGCATCAATATGAATGAGTCAGGAAAACATTAACTAAGAGAAGCCAGACACACAGAAAGCACATCTGGGCTGGAGGAAGAGCTCATTGGTAAAGCGCTTGCCCGGTAAGCACAAGGACCTGGGTTTAATGCCTAGAACCCACCAGGCACAGTGAAAAGTACTTACAATTCCGGTGCTGAGGAGGCTCACAAGTCAGCCACTGGAGCCCACTTGTCACATCCCAGGCTGATGAGAGATCCTGTCTCAAAGGCTATTTCTCCTGACTGTGTGTACACAGGCACACAGGTACTTGCACACACATGAACATGCACACACATGAATATGCACACAGGCACAACATACACAAAAGCACCTTCTATAGGAGACCATATAAATGATGTTTAAGGTGGGAAAAACACCGGGGCAGGAGAGACGGCTCTGTGGTTAAAAGTACTTTTTGCTCTTGCAGGTCTAGGTTCGTTCCCAGCACCCACATGGTAGCTCACACCTATTTATAACTCCAATTCCAGGCGATGTGTTGTCATTCTCTCACCTCCAGGGGCATTGAGCATGCAGACCAAACTCTTACATGCAAAATAAATGTAAATTTTAAAAAATAAGATAGGATAAAAAACAACCTTTGATGATAAAAATTGGAGCAGTGGTTAAGCTGACAGCGCCAGGTAGAAATTAACTGGGAAGGGGGTTGGGGAGATTTTGAAGAACTGAAAATGTTCTGTATCTTGACTGTGTGGTAATTAAAACACGTATGAGCATTTATTAAGACTCATTAAAATATACCCTTAAGATCTGTGGATGTAAATTTTACCTAGTTAAAAAAAAAATCATAATCACACTTAAAATACCTAAAACTTGAATAATATTACAGGTGAGTGAAAAATTGTTTCTAATTATATGCTGTTAAAATTACACCATAAATGTGATTCATAGTAGAGGAGACAACTTTTATATTCAGGACATGACTTGAAGGCCTAAAGCAACGCCAGGACTGTTCTGTAGAATGGTGGTGGTTTTTCGCCTAGTAATAAAAGATGCACAAATGTTGTTCTAAACACCACCCTCTCCCCATTTCGTGAATGAGGAGACTAAGCCAAAGAGAAGTAACTATGTGTGGAGGCATGTGGCTATCGAGTGGCAAAGCTGTTGTAAGAGCCACAGCATCTGTCTACGCCACTCAGGACAGAAAGACGGCTCAGCCCGTGAAGGTACTTCTGTTACAAGCCTGGGGATATGAGTTCAGGTCCTAGAATCCTTTCTGAGTGGGAGGAGAGAACCAACTCCACAAAGATGTCTTCTGACCTCCACATGTACTCATGGCTGCATCCCCCACAATCATCATGCATTCGTACACAGTAATAATAAATAAAACCTTTTAAATATCTGCGTAATGGCCCTGTACTCATGGAGACTTGGTTTTATGCTTAGCGTGCTTCAGAGAAACCTCTTGTTGACTGCCCCACAATTCTAAGACGTTAGACTGGTTCAGCTCGGTTATTCCCAGGTTACAGACGATGATGGAGGAAGTGTTCTCCCATGGCCTGAGACCCTGTGGATGGGACCCTGCTACAGGGCTCTAGCCAGGCCTACCCACTCCTGCAAAAGTCATGTCCTCTCCATTGTGTTCAGAGCTGTCATGCCCTGCTCCCTGCAGCTTGTGAAGGCAGCTAGCCCTCCAAGGATGCAGGCTGACTTGGCATGGAGAGACTGAGGGTGCAGCAGAGACTGCTCAGAGAGCTGCTGTGGAGTAACGGGAAGCACACAGCATCAGAGGAGGGGAGGGGCGCTTGGAGAACTCCACTGGGCCCATTTCAGGAAATGCACAATGAAGCGGTGTTGATTTTAAATAATGCAAGAAAAGAATTAGGAAGGGACTGGGTGGGAAAGAGTGTTCTGTTCAGTCTCTCGGGTCATAAGGAGCAACAGTGAGTGACCTGAGGGCTAGCTCCTAGCAAGACCAGGTTGAGGCTGGAATTTGTCTTGAGACTATCTTGCACTGTAGATGGTGACCAACCCACCCTGGACTCTCAGCACCAGACTTCCTCCTCCTCCTCTTCCTCCTCCTCCTCCTCCTCCTCCTCCTCCCTCCTCCTCCTCTTCTTCCTCCTCTTCCTCTTCCTCCTCCTCTTCCTCCTCCTCCTCTTCCTCCTCCTCTTCCTCTTCCTCCTCCTCTTCCTCTTCCTCCTCCTCTTCCTCCTCCTCCTCTTCCTCCTCCTCTTCCTCTTCCTCCTCCTCTTCCTCTTCCTCCTCCTCCTCTTCTTCCTCCTCCTCCTCTTCCTCCTTTTCTTTGTTTTTCTTAATGCAAGATCTTATGTAGCCCAGGCTAGCCTTGAACTCTCTATGTAACTGTGCCAGTTAGTTCTTGTTAACTTGACACAAACTAGAGTCACTTGGAAAGGAGGACCCTCAGTTGAGCAACTTCCTCCATCAGATTGGCCTGTGGACATGTGGTGTTCTCTTGACTGATGATTGATGTGGAAGGGTCCAGCCCACTGTGGATGCTGCTGCCCTGGGTGGGTAGTCCTGGGATGTCTTAGAAAGCAAGCTCTGCAAGCCATATAGAGCAAACCAGTAAGCAGTGCTCCTCCATGGCCTCTGCCTCAGTTCCTCCTCCAGTTCCTGCCTCCTTGACGGACTGCAGTCTGTGCACCAAACAAAGTCCTTCCTCCACATGCTTCTTTTGTCCAATGTTTTATTCACAGCAATGAAGAACCAAACTAATACAGTAGCTCAAGGGTGACTTTGAACCTCTACTCCTCTGGACCCTACTTAGTTCTTCCTTCAATGGCTGCGTCCTTGGGACTGTATTTCTCCCATCACCCTCGGGACTCCCAGCTCCCTCAGGACCTCTTCCTTAGCTCTACATTTTTTGAAAAATTTATATACATTCTTTCCTGGAATACCCGGCTCACTGGCCAAGCTCTGGAGATCTAGAACCTGTTATTCTTCTGTTATTTGTATTCATGCCTGGGTAACTGCTGCCCTGACCTGCTAGACAGACTTCATCTCCCCACCTTCTGTGCTCACACTTCATGCCAGCAGCCTAATTCTACCTTACATAAAAGCTTTTCCGAGGTTGGACCGTCTCTCCCTGTGGCTTGTAATAAGCTCCTAAAGATTCTAATTATCTCAGTTCAACTTCATTCGGTGAGGTCTGAATGGCAGGGCTGACACAGGCTGGGGAGGGGAAGACCTCTTGTCACCTGTGGGAAAGAAGGAGCAGCCTGTCTTGTCTCAAAGGTCTGTCTCTAGCATGGCCAATTGGAACAGAGAACTCACTGTGTGCAGGTGGTATATTCTGTGCAATGAAATCACATCCCATGAGAAGCTCGGACATCAGTCACCCTGCACCTAATACAAGCACTCAGCTCATCGCATATAGGAGGGTAGCTTGGGGGTGGGTATTTTTAAATAGCAAATGAAATAAAGTTTTATTACATTAAGACCCTAGACCCTCAAGTCATGATGGGAATATCCGATGGTGTGGTCCTTAATGATATTCTGAGCTCAGCTCTACGCTGCGTGGCCGGGGAAGGGACCGTTTCAAACCAAATAGCTCAGTCGTCGGAGGAAGCGAGGGTGCTGTTCAATTTCCCATCTAACCTCCTTCTCACCTGACCCCTCTCCACTCAAGGAAAAGGCCATTTTCTTTCCAGATTTATTCTCCATCTTCTCTGTGGCAAGAACGGGATTGGGCATTAAGAATTTTTAATGGTTTTGTCTGAGGCCATTTAAAATGAAGCTGAAATGTCAGTCTCTAAGATGGTGTGATGAAGTGGGTGGTAAGTGGGAATGAATGAACTTGAGCGCAATGAGGTTCACAGTCTCCTGTGATACCTCGGAAAGCCCCTGGCTTCCCCCAGTGAAGACAGGGCTGCTTGCTAATCCTTCCAAAACGTAGCTCTTCCAAAGTATGTTTTGTTTTCTCGGTTCATCTCTCTGCGCTGTTTCCGCATGATTTGTTTAAGCAAATATTTATTTATATTCCCATGAACGTATTACAGGTATATGGAGGGAGAGAGAGTTCAGCTCTCCTGCCAGAGACTATTTCTCACAGTTGCATCCCCAGAGCCCAAGACAATGAGGTTTTTAGTGCATCTCCAGGTGGAGCTGAGCTGTGATGCGTACACTCCACAGTGACTAATTTCACTGTGTTTCACGTCCCCTCCACAGGGCCACGAGAAACAACAGAGGAATGTTTATGCACATTTAAACCCAACAGCCCCTCTCAGACCTCACGGCCCTCCCATGGCTGAGTTCCCCTGCTCTTCACTCCTGGAGACCCCAGAGCACAGCCATATTCGAGGCTCATTAAGACCTTATTGGATGAAACGGTCTTTGATTATTCAGAGCAGTGGATCCTTGGGGAAGCCCAATGCACACCAGTGCTCACCTGATTCTGGAGTTGTATTGTGTGTGTGTGGCCTGAGGGAGAAATTAACACAGGCGCAAAGCTCAGGTGTGATAGCTCACGCTTCCCTCCCCTCCGTTGCCTGCCTTCAAAAGCTTGGTGGAGCTTCTTCTTTTCGATTTTTTTCCTTCTGTTTTGTCCCTGGATAGTGCTAAAAACCTTTCCTGTCTCATCTATTTATCTATTTTCTGTGTATACAACTTCTCTGAGTTTCAGCGTGTCGTCTTTATCTCAGATGCAACCAGGCAACCATTTCTACATGTCCCTGACCGCCCCCCACATCACATATACACATAAACACACACATCGCAATACACACCCACTTAGTACATGTCTTTCACAGACCACACACACACACACACACAGAGAGAGAGAGAGAGAGAGAGAGAGAGAGAGAGGAGAGAGAGAGAGAGAGAGAGATTTATGTGAACGCAACCTCGAACCCCTGGCTTCCTGGTCAGGGGCCAGCCCTCCCTCCTGTGTCCTAAAAGCTATTTAGCCCCTGGAAATCTCTTATTAAACAGAATACAATGGCTGAGCCATTCTGTTCCGAGCATGGCGGCTCACACCTAGAGGACAGTTGAGCATTCAAAGCCAGGCTATAGTGCCACACTCTTCAAAACCAACAGGATGAGGCCACTGAGGCCCGAAAATCAGTTTGTTCCTAAAGGGAACAAGGCTGGCCAAGCCTCTCTGCTCACCTCCCTCATCTGCCTCATGGCGAGGGCCAGGGGCTCATCCCACCTTTCCCTGGCCCAGTACTTGTCAAGAAGGGTCTTCAAATCTTCTGGGAGAGGAGGGCACAGAATGTTTCCCTAATACCAAGTCACTTGGCCACCCAGCCATGGCCGCCAGTGACAGCCCATGCTAACTCAAGACAGAATTATGTTCAAGTTAGGAAAAGGTTTCCATGAGATAGACCGCTGGTTGAAGTCGGTGAGTATTTAAATGTATTTCCCTTTTGATTACAAAAGTAAAGGATAATCTTTAAGAAAAAAAGTTATACATATAGCCAGGGATACAAATCAGAGACAGTGTTTGTCTGGTATATACAAGGGCCTTGTTTGATTGTTACACACACACACACACACACACACACACAAGCCAGACGAGATGGCACAAGCCTGACATTCCAGTATTTAGAAAACTATGTCAAGTCTTGAGAGGTAAAGTTTAGCCTGAGCCACAGATAGAGTCTATCTCCAAGAAACAACAAAACAAGCAAACAAGCAGAAAACTAAGCATAAAAAATTCATAATATATATATATATATATATATATATATATGAAAATATATAAATATATATATTACAGTAAAGCCTGAAGCATGTATATGTTTTGCAGTATCTACCCCTTGCTCCACAGAGATGGTCGTTTAACGATACGGTCTTTCCATATGGATGTATAAAATACGTGTATATATACTGTGGAGTTGTTTTTGCTTAAGAAACGGTATCCTATCATAATGCTACCTTTTTTGGATAGTAAGTTAATTGTAAGTAATAATTTTAACATCTTCTGCTTGGTTTCTTCCTGATAGAATTACAACCCTTTTCATAGGATCCCATCCCATTCCAGAACAGAAGCACTGCCCTTTGTCTGTATCATTTTTATATCTCATATGCACTCTATCTTGGACATGTTTTATACGATATTGACTGAGGTCTGCTCCAAGCCCGTGGCTTCCCCTGAGGGTGGGATCCTATGGACGCTGTCCATCCTCTTACCTCGAGTCCCCACGGTTCTGCACATCAAGAATTCCAGTGACGGTTTCTCAGTGTGGTTTGGACTAGTAGTGCCTTCAATCACTGCCAGCCCATGCCCCTCTGCCTGCCCCTGATCTCTCTTAATTTAAGTCTCCCAGAAGCTCGGCCCACCTGGATAGGTCTGAAATGAAGGTGATTTCAGCCTTTCCACTCAACAATCGCCATCCAAGGAGGCAGGTGGGGTAGGGAGGGTGGTCTGAGACACCCATGTCCATTTCAAATCATCTATTACATGAGCCAGCAGGAAGGTAGGGTCGATGTGCTGGGTCACAAGCAAGAAGCTACCTGAGCCATCTTCTCTGCAAGGGGGCGGGGGCACAGAAATGGGAAGGGAGACCAAGCAGGAGAGCAAGACCATGGCCATGGGTCCAGCAGAGAACTACAACCTAGGACTTGTGGTTGTGTTACCAGTTGGCAGAAGGTTCTGCTCAATTCAGACAGTAATCCTGAGCAGACAAAGCAACAGCTCCCCTAGTGTCCACAGCTCCAACTGTTCTACCCCTCCCCCTACAACTACCAGCTGGTTTGGAGGGACTCTTCAGTTTGCAAAGCTCACAACTCCTAGAAGCTCTCCACGGCTCACCGCCATTCTTTGGTTCCCACTGACAGCTGCTCTCAGAATTACCAGCCCTGGTTCCTGGCCACTTCAATACCAGCCATCTTTGGTGTAACCAGCAAATGGTGCAATGAGAGGGCTCAATCTGTCAGTAGAAATCACCAACACACAAAGTAAAACAGACTGAGAGAGAGGCCATTAGGCCAAGTATGGTGGCATGCAGTTTTAGTCAGGAGGCAGAGGCAGTCAATGCTACTTACACAAAAAGGAAGGGCTCACAGACGCATACTCAGAGTCCTGCTGGCTAACTGCAGACATCTACAGAGTCATGCCAGTCTGCCCAGACATAATGGGTCCGCCTTTTCTGGCTGGGCTGTCAGGGGTAGAAGCTGGGCTGTTTAAGAACCCAAATGAGGATATTAAAGGAGCAGGTTACCCGAGAGGCTGTGCCATGAGTCACTTGGGACCACACAAGTCACAAGACACCTTAGCAAATTCTCCCAGAGCAGTCCTAGGTCATCTCTTAGGCCCTAAGACTTAGGGGAGTTGGGACCTATTCTTGCCCCAGCAGATCCTGGGGTGGCTGAGAATATGGTCACAGAAGTGGGCTAGACTCCCCAAAGTCTGGCCAGTATGCAGAGCCTCATTACCCTATGGATCAGCCTTCCGCTGGGGCAGCAGGGCTGCGGGCTGTAGAAGGAGACCAAGGGAGCCCTCAGGTTAGAGGCAAGGTAAGAAGAGAGCCCAGTCCACCCTTGTGCCCTGACTAGCCTGGGATTTCTTAGATTTTAGTGTCCCGTTTATAAAATTGAGTTAATGTCTTTCACTGCTAGAAGGTCAGATAAGAGGTTATATGTGGGGACTCCACTCACTCTGGAAAGAGCTGCATAGCCATAGGGTCCAAGTGCTGTTCTGACGCTTTCAAGATGAGCGTGTCCCCAGCTCAGTTACCGAGACAAGTCTGACCCTAGGATCTCCTCTTCCACAGGGCAGTCCTTCTACTCCCGCGTCCTGGAGAACTGTGAGGATGTGGCGGACTTCGATGAGGTAGGATGTCTGAGTCCCTGTCCTCAGGCCTCTCCAGCAAGTACCCCTCTCTGCCCCCAATGTGCTGGTCCTAAACCCTGGTGTCTCGTGTGCAGCATGCTCATCTCTGATGGCTATGGAGGATGGTGGGTGGTTGTGGAGGAGCTTCCGTTCAGCAGAATCCCACGAGTGCTGCATTAACAGAGCCGAGCAATGGCTACCACCAGGTCTGAGCCCTCTGACCCCTGTAGAGAAAATACCCGCCAGATTTCTAAACCTCAGGGTGAGTCTCTCTAGGGGGTCAGCAGAGTTGCCATTAGGGTCTTTCTCCACTGTCCAGGCCACCAGAGCTTTAATGATGCCCATCTCACACAAGATTCTCCCTTTCTAAGAGCATGGGGTACCTCTCCTGGGTATGTTCTCAGACACTTCCTGGGTGGGAACATCAAAGGACACACAGGCACAGTGGTCGCCCTGAGGTTTGGTTTCGTTTATGAACTATAGACCACTGAGTATACAAACTACTGACTTCTGTATATGGTGCGTCATCTCATTGGCCCCTGAAGGCCCCGCCCCTGTCTTTTCGGTATGAACGTATATATGTGTGTTTTCTCCCTGATTCTCCTCCTTTCCCCTCCACCACACCTCTAATGTAGTCAACAAACGCCTCTTGGTGTTTCTATACATTCTGGCAAGGTTTGGACTGCTGTAAGCATATGTATGTTTGTTTACTTAAATGACAATGTGTTAAACATTTTCTGTTCTATTTTCCACTATATACTCTTTCTAAGTTCCATCTGTGTTGCAAAGTACTGCTTGGGACACAGCCAACAGTGGGTGACCAACCATTCTGGTCTGCCCGAGATGGAGAAGAGTTAGAAAAACAGATTTTCAGGACTAAAACAGGCAGGTCCTGAGCAAGCCAGGATGAGTTAGTTGGTCATGTGCCCTCTACCAGGGCAGGTTCCTAGCTCATGCCACTAGAAATACAGAAAATGACCTCTAGGCCTCCCCTGAACCTGTGTGAGTGTCTCCCCAGGATAGAATCAGGAATCTCTGACTCACAGGGTGACATACACCTAAGGTGACCCAGTGCAGCCACGGCCTGCGCTTCTGTCAGCAGAGAGTGACACTTCCTCCACCCACGTCCTCACCTACAGTTGAGGTTTCCCCCCAGGCCCTTAGCTTTCACCAGTCCAACAGAGATCTCTTCCGATTGCTAGGGGATATGAGCATTTCTTGAGAATGTCTTTAGTCTCTTACTTTCCTCTTTTGCAAACTGTCACCTTCCTAGCCGTTTTACCAGTTTGCTTGTTTGGTTTTTCTTTCTGATTTGCAGATTTCTTAGTATATTCTGGGTAACAATCTCTGTTGATTTTAGATGCTAAAAATGCCTGCCTCAGATATAGCTCAGTTGGTAGGGGTGTTTGCCTGGTATGCACAAAGCCCTGAAGTCCACCCCCGCACTATAAAGTGAAGGCAGGAGGATGGAGAAGTTCAGATCATCTTTAACTACATACCAACTTCAAGGCCAGCCTCAGCTAGATAAGATCCTGTGTAGAGTAAGGGGGGGGGGGAGGAGGGAGGGAGGGAGGGAAGGAGAGAGAGGAGAGAAGGAGGAGGGAGAGAGGAAGGAGGAGAGGAGGGAGAGAGAGGAGAGAGAGAGAAGACCTTTTTCCAGTCTACTAACTATTTATGAACTAGGTCCAAGGTCCAACTGTTGCTTTGTGGATTTCTCCCTGGTGCTCTGTGAGCTGTGGGTGACTATTTGTGAAACTGTGGTATTAGTTGCTATATTTCATAACGGCTTTCTCTGCTTGTCCCCTTTCTCACTGGGTAGCATAAGATTTCCCTTCTTGTCCCCCATGATATTTTTGCATTAATTTCTATCTTATTGAATATTAAGATTGATACCTAGGTATTTGTGGCACATGGCTGTAACCAAGTTTTCAGAGGCTGAGGCAGGAGGACTACAAGTGTGAAATCAATGTGAACTCCTTTTTAACACACACACACACACACACACACAACACACATTGCAAAATTTCAGCTTATTTTTCTAAACTATCTTTTTAATTTTTTTTATTTTCATTATGTCCATTTGTTTAAGTTCAGATGGATCGTCTTAAGATTTTCAGATCTCTTTACCCATCTGAGTGTTTCTGGATTTTTTCTTTTTTTATGTGTATGAGTGTTGACCTGATATATTATGTGTACCACATCATGCAGTGCCCACAGAGGCCAGAAGAGGGCGTTGGATCTCCTGGAAATGTAGTTACAGATATTGAGAGTCACCATGTGGTTGCTGGGAATCGAACCTGAGTTCTCTGCAAGAGCATCAAATGCTTTTAATCTCTGAGCCATCTCTCCGGCCCTGGGTTTTTCTGTGTCATGAGTGACAATGTTTCCCATTGCCATTTGTTTTCATGGCTACACCCACCAGGTTTGTATCCAACAGCATCTTGCTTTATATTTCTCATTTCCATTCTTTTTGTCCACTCCTTATCAGCTTACCACGGCCTGATGAGGTTTAGTAGAAAGGTTATAACCTTGTATGCAGTTCCCTTATAAAATCAAATGTCCCCATCAATAATTTGCAGAAATCATTAGTTTCTCATTCGTATCAGAATGTCAGGGGTTCCTTGTGCCTCTCTGGTTCCTCTGCTTCACCCCACCCTTCGAGCTGGCAGTGCTGTCTCTGTCAGACATCCTTTAATCTTGTCCACTCCAGACCCCTTTTTACTCAAGAAATTTTTAATGCAGCCTCATGCACATATTTATATTAAATAAGGTAGTTGTACAATAAAACACCCACTGATGATAATTAATGAAAAAAAAAACCCTTTATTTTAAAGTAAGACTTTGTGGGGGGCTGGAGAGATGGCTCAGTGGTTAAGAGCACTAGCTGTTCTTCCAGAGGACCCAGGTTCAATTCCCAGCACCCACAGGACAGCTCACGCCTGTCATTAACTCCAGATCTAGGGTATCTGACATCCTTTTACAGAGACATACATGCAGACAAAACACAATGCACATAAAACAAAAATTATTAAGATAAGTCTCTTTTATCCATATAATGTTACTATTTATTACAGAAAAAAGCTAATTAACATGCTAATGAGATGGATGTGTTTGTTGGTCTAACACAACACTATCCAAAAATATGCTGATTTGGTATGTTCTGAGGAATACCATGAGGAAAAATACTAAGTCTTTGCTTCCATGATTAAAACATTGTTTCTCTGAGAGCAGAAAACTTTGTATATACAGTAGAAACATTGTAATCTATACTGTAGAGGGTTCAGTCTGAAACAGTGTTTCGGACAGTGTTCATGAGTGCTGTGTGCTATAGTGACAGGGGTGCTGTGTGTTCAGCGTCAAGGCTTCAGGGAAGTCGTGGGCTGCAGTACAGGCGAGTGATTCCAAACACACCTTACGTCTGCTACATGTTTGGTTTTGAATTGGCTTTGGTCACATGTTCAGAAACTTTGACTGTTGACAGTGTTATCCATTCCCAGCATAAGCTGTGTGACTCCCACGCAGGGGCCCAACCTCAGCTTTATGAGTTTGGTTAGATTCTGGATTCTAGCCTTGAGGATGCGCGGTTTCTTTGACTTTTCTTTGCCTGAGCCTTCTTTTACCTTTAAAAGATGATTAGTCTTTATAAAAAAAAAAAAAAGTCTCTGATTGGGCAGGAGAGATGGATCAACGGTTAAGAAACTGGCTGCTTATTCAAACGACCTACGTTCAGTTAACAGTACCAACATGGCAGCTCACAACTATCTGTAGTTCCAGTTCTAGAGAACCGAACACCCTCTTCAGGCCTCTGTGGGCATTGTACGCATGTAGTGCATAGACATCCAGGCAGGCAAAATACCCATATTCATAAAATTAAAATAGAAAATAAAATACTGATATCTTTATTTCTCGGATATCTTGAAGAATCCCTTGGATTTTGTCCTCTTCTTCTTTGGGTGTTTCGTCCAAAGAAGTCATTTGGTCTTTCCGCAGTACTCCTTCCCAAGTTCTATAAATCTGAGAATATCTTTCTTACTTACTCAAATTTGGGAGTTCTACTAGATCAGGAATTCTAACTTTAAGATTCTTTTTTTTCATAATTGAAAAGGTAGCATTCTATGCTGTGGTTAAAAAGCCCAGTGGCGCTCAGATTCTTAGAGGTCTGTGGACAATCTTTTTTTCCCTCTTGAAAAAAGGAAAAAGAAAAAAAAAAACCATGAATCTCATATCTCATATATATGTCATGTTCTTTTGCATTTGAGATATATATCAAGTATATTTGATATATAAATATATATTTAATATATACATACACATATGTGGGTGTGTGGGTGTGGGTGTCTCCCTAGAATTGAACCAAGAGCCTTGCACACATTAATCAAGTTTCCTGTCAATAAACTACATCTCAGCCTGTCCTAGATTCTTTGTTTATTTTTTACAGTTAGTTAGTTAGTTAGTTAGTTGGGAGTTCTCACACCAATATATGTGGAAGTCTAAGAAAGACTTGTAAGAGACAGTTCTTTTCTTCTACCAGGTGGGTGGGTTTAGGGATTTGAACTCAAGTCACCAGTCTTGACTGCAAGCGCCTTTATCCACTGAGTGTCTCACAAGCCCCATGACCTGGATATTCTTAAATTTTATTATGATGGATCTTGTAGATTTTCTCTTTTGCTTCTACTTTGCAGGATTTCATGAGTCTTTACAAATCTATAGCGTTTTAGCCTTTGTTTACTATTTTTTTAAGTCAATAAGTTTCCCCAGCTCTTTATTAAAACTGTTGTTCTCTCTTCTAAGACTTTAATTGCTTGGCTTTCCCATTGTCTGTCTTGATCCTTCCTGCTGTCTCCTGAGGAGATGCTTGCAGTTGGTCCTTCAGAGCACTATTTGTTCTCTGCAATGCTTCCTTGTCCATATTCCTTACTGCTAATACATTGCTGGATGGTCCATGTATTGTGCTAACTTTGCTGTGGTGGCAACAGCTCTCAGTGTGCTCTTTTTCTCACAGAAGATGTACTGTTCAAGTGCTTTGCTTCCCTCTGTGCATGGTCCCTGTATAAGTCACACTGTCTGGTGACAGGCAAGTTGAGAGAGAGAGACACTTTGGTTTGAAAGGAGTGGACCCAAGCGTATTAGTCAGGGTTCTCTAGAGTCACAGAACTTGTGGAATGTCTCTCTATATTGAGGGAATTTGTTATGATGACTTACAGTCTCTAGTCCAACTAACCCAACAATGGGCAGCTATGAATTGGAAGTCCAAGAATCTAGTCGCTCAATCCCACAAGGCTAGTTGTTTCAGCTGATCTTCTGTAGAAGAAGATTCCAACAGATGTGCTGGCACCTAAGTGCAAGCAGCGAAGAAGAGTGAATCTTTCTTCTTCCAATGTCCTTATGTAGGTCTTCAGCACTTCTGGTGTGTCCCAGATTAAATGTATGTACCACCATGCCTGGATCTGGGACTTGTTTTGTCCCAGGCTGACCTTGAACTCAGAGATCTCCTTGCCTTAGTCTCCTGGGACTAAAGGTGTGTACTACCTTGCCTGGCCCTAAGCTTTTTATAGCCACTATGCCTCAAGATCATCATGACCTCAAGATTCAGGTCAGAAACTTGTGTCTTTTAGCCTCAAAATCTGAATCACAGGAGAGCCCTCCAATTCTGGATTGTAGTTCATTAATAGTCAAGTTGACAACCAGGAATAGACATTACACCAAGTCACCACAGAGGGGTGTCAACCCCTCACCAGAGTCAGGGTTTCCTCTTGGACCCTTTGAAGAGGAACACCATTAGACATTACTCTGGGATTCAAGAGACATGAGCTGCTGGCCTATCTATCAACAACTACTTGTAAGATTTCTCATTCCAGAAGGCTCTTGCAACAATTTTTATCAGAAATAAAATGGCATCATAGCAAACTGTTCCTCAGCCTTCGGTCTCATTCTTGCCCGGTTCCTCCCTTACCTCTCACCTCACATTGGGAGCCTCTGGGCTCCAACAGCCACCAACTCAAACAGCCTAGGACACTTCAGGTGTCTCTGACCTTTCTTCTGTCTGCTTGGAATCTGTCTGTTCCTCCTGCTACTGTGGTTTCTCCATGGTTGACTCTGGGAATGAGAACAGTCCTAAGTCACTATCTTGGCCTAAGCCAAAAGCTTGGTGTGGCCCCCAGAGCAGTCTGCCCTTCTTGGTATTTGCCTCTCGTGTCTAGTTTTGTTTGTGCTGAGAAGGACCTCATGGTAGACTTGAGGTCCAGTTGATCCATTGGGCTGAGGGGTCACCCAAACCAGTTATTTTTCCTCCTCCTGGGCTAATACCTTGTGGGAGAACTGGGAGTTCAGACCCAGGACTGGAGAGAGGAAAAGCAAAGTCTCTCTTGTGCTACCTCACCACAGCCACAAGGCTACTGCCTCCCCACTAAGTGTGTCCCTCCATCCTGGGCAGCTGGATACCTCACCAATACTGTGGGTGGTCCATCCTTGTTTTCGCTGTCTCCTTGGTGTATAGCTTTCAACTTAAGCTTACCTTTGGTTGCCACATTTGTCAATCATATTGGGGACAGATATGCACTCTCTCTGAGGGGCAGCTGCGCTAAAGATACCTCGCTGCATAGAAAGCTATCATGCAGCCCCACTGCACACCTGTTGGCTCCTATCCTCACCTCCTTGCCTCAGTCAGGGGCTCTGGATCAGTTTCTCACAGACCTGACTTCCTGGGTATAGAGCAAGCACCTAACTCTAGCTCTATAGAGCAAGCACCTAACTATCCCCTTTCTAGATTCCTAGGGGCCCTATCAGCCCAAGTCCCAGGCTGTGAGCAACCTGATGCCCCTTTGAAGGACAATGCCACCCCTTTCCATGCCCTACACCCGGGACATCTGAGCCACAGATAATACTCGACATTCAAAGTTAATCACCGTGTCTTTCCTCTTTCCAGAAAAGCCCAACACGGATCAGGTAGAGGATGTCCTTGACGCCACCAGATATCTGCACAGGGCGTATTCTGAGTGTCAGAAGAAAGGGTCCCTGAGCTAGCAGGTCAACAGGGATGGTCATATAGGAACTTTACATAGAGCTGCCTCTGGCACAGTGCTCAGTGACCACAGGGAAGAGACAGAAGCCAGGGAGCTATGGCAGACACTGATAGGATCAAGAGCCACCACCAGATGGGGAGAAGCTTGCTCACATGGCTACCTGGCCTTTAGAGTGAGGCTGGTGTCCAGGAAGTTCCCGGTTATTACGTAATGGAGACCCACTGGTGTGTGTAGAAGTGGGGCCAGTGGTGATACAATATCTGAGACGTCCTCTTCCATTTACTCCCTGTGATAACCGATGGATGATGACACTTAGTCCCAGAGAGTAAGTATCCCTTACAAAGTGACAGAATAGAAGTAGCCAAGCCAGGATTCTAAGTGAACACCAAGACTAGATCTGTGGACCTCTCTGGGTATACCAGTAAAACCTGCCCCAGGCCTTCAAGATTCAGGCCAGCTTGTTCAAGGGAACCAGGCTTCCCTCCATCCTTTAAAAAGGGTCCGGTAGCCTGGCTACCACTAGCCATATCCTACAAGGCAGGCGGGACAACTCCTCAACCCCCAAAGAGATCATGGAGATGTAACCCTGCCTCAGGTAGACAAGTCCCACATCCCTCTGGCTATTCCTGATAGAACCTACCCATCAGACGTTCCAGAACAAGTCTGGGAAAGAAAGTTTTTAGGAACCCTCCAAAGGTCTCTTTGTCCTGTATTCTGCTTAGGGCCTTTGAGAACGGCAGAGAGAGAGAGAGAGAAGAGAGAGAGAGAGAGAGAGAGAGAGAGAACTGGAAGTCAAGAGACTTGGGCTCTCATTCCTCATGAGACAATGTTCAGGGTCTTGGGCTCTTCTATGGAATGAAGAGGGGCGTTCTCCTTGCAAATGAAATAAAGCCAGGAAGGTAAATGTGCTTCTTCTCTATGGTGAGGAATCCAATCAAGGGAGGGGCGCCTGCTTGATTCAGACACAGGTAGGAGAACCACTTTGGACTGAGCAACCTGAGTGGGCAGGAGGTATCTGGGAAGAAAACCAATGCCCCTCCTACAGTGATGGAAACAGAGCCAGGAGGTGTCCCCTTTCCTAGAGGCTGGAACCTGAGATCCTTCATTGAGCTGGTAGCTCTGAAGAAGCTGAGGCAGGAGGCAAGGCTGGGGGCACTGAGGGAGCATGCCAAATCTGTCTAAGCCCAGCCTGGTTTGGCTTTAACACAGGCACTGTTTGGACCCCCACCCCCTACTCTAACCCCTATCCTATCTCACACCTCCAACCCCACCTCCATCCCCTCACCCCCACCTCCCACCCATCCCCCATCCCTGAGTAGGCCCAAGGCCTTCAAGATTCTGGCTGACTTGTTCAAGTGAACCAGGCTTCCCAACTGCTCAATTCTAAGACCTAGATGCTTAGTGTAAGGGGAGAGAGCTTTGCCTGAGCAACTGGCTTGAAGAACAGCATCCCCAGGTCATAAGGAGCCATGTCAGGATTTGAATGCTAGTCTGTCTGATTCCAGGGCCAAGGGTGACTTGTAAGGTGGATAGTGATTCACTCCTGTGCTCAGTACATGCAAAAGTAGACCATGCCTCCTGAGTTCTGGTAAGGAAGCATATTCAGCCTGGGGATGGCTAACCAAGGGACCTGAGCCTGTCTGCCCACTTCTGCTTACACCTGTAAGTCATAGGCTGAGTTCTGAGGAGACAGGAATGTGTCTGTCTCTTTATCGTTGGTTTAACACAAAGCACTGATAACATGGGGGAAAACAGATGCCTGCTAGTCTGGCACCTGTAACGACAGGCAGGCCTGTATCCAGATCTGGAGTGCTCAATGGAGCTAGTGCCATGCACAGGCCTTTAGGATTAGCAGTAGGTAAGGCACAGACTACTTAAAGGCACCTTAGAGGTCACTTCATGTAACTTCACTATTTTACAACAGTAGAAGTGGGTCTATGGGGGGGGGCTTCCCAAGACTTCCAGATGAACACAAACATAAAACTAGAAACCAGGTAGTTCAGCTCCCAGGACTGTTTCTATTATACCCCAAATTTTTACAGAAAAATCTCAACTCTCAAGTCCCCCCTAACACACACACAAAGCATGAGGGAGGGTCTGTGCCTTTTGAAGATGCTAGCCTTCTGACAGGACACTCCACACCTAGTCAGTGAGCAAGCCAGGGAGAATTCAGTTCATCCTCCCACAGATATCAGGGAACACTGTGGAGTTCCAGATCCCTGAGGCTGATAAGATACAGAACACTGTGCCCTGGCCACTACCAGCCAGGTTAGCCCAATCTGCAGCTGGTGAACTGGGTCACAACTGGACACTCAAGTGCTCCTAAGACTGTTCCAGACAGAGATAACCTTTTCTTCTTCCACCACTAGTACCATTCCCCCAGCTCCTGTAAACAGTCCCATTGCATGCTGCTTCAGTTCAGCTTGTCCTCAGAGCCATCTAGGTACTTCTCCAGAACCTGAAAACACCCTGCATCCCCACATCTCTGCATTCCTACATCCCTTTTCCCCTTCATCTCTTCACCCCTTCATCTCTTCACCCCTGCATCCCCTCATCCCCGCATCATTACATCCCTTCATTCTTGCATCCCTACATCCCTGCATCCCTGCATCATTACATCCCAGCATCCCTACATCCCTGCATCCCTACAACACTATATCCCACACCGAGCCACTCACAGGTCTGATACACAAAGAATGCTGAACAAACATGTACCCCTGAATGTATGTGGTGGCCTATGACATCTGGGACAGCAATGTTTGGCTTAGCAGGGCCAGGGTCCCAGACTTAGGGGTTGAATGAAGCAGGATATTAGACAGTGAGTTGGCTTTCATTGGCAACCACTTTTCTGGGCACTTCCAGAAATAAAATCCACTACCCTCACCTGCAATAGCCACAGGAAGAGACTTATGCTAATGCTGCCAAGCTGGAGAGGTGCCCTATGTCCCCAGAAGCCTCTGCAGCCCTGAAGTGTCTGTCGTCAAGAAGCCAAGTCTTGCCCAGATCCTGGAACAAACAGCACAGCAATAACAATTATAATAAATGGCCCCATTAACTGAACACTTCCTGTGTTCTGGCTGTCTGCCAAAAGCCCAGCCAGCCTCATAGTTAGCCCCAAAAGAGCACACTCCTGCTATCACCTGATGGGTGTCTATGCTAAAGTCCCTTCTATTACTTGAGACTTGTTTGCTGACTGTGTACCAGACCCTGTAAAAGAGTGTGGGGAAGCCCAGGTGACCCAGGCAGTCATCTGTGCTTCACCTCTGCTCCTGCTCTGACTACCCTGACAGTGACCATCATGACATTCTGGGAGCCAATGGGAAGGAGGGAGAGCAAGAGACCAAGGCAGGAGCATGGAATCCAGCTCTGCTGCTGGTGACCCAGACCTGACAAAGAGAATCACAAGCAGAATGGAATGACGTCACAGCTATCTACTGCTGGGTAACAAGCCCCCAGTGACTGACAACCTCTGCACTTTACTGTAGCTTCTGATTCTGAGGCTGGCACTGGCTGTCTGCTGGGAGGCGGTGATAGTGTCGCGACATCCATCTGGGTCCTTTCTGTTTCCTCCAGCCTCCTCCTCCAGGACATCCCTCTCCACAGACCTGTCTTCCAGCAGGATGTCCTGGACTTCTTCACGTACCACTGACTTCCAAGACAATGAAGAACGGAAGCTTCTAGGTCTAGGTGCCACACAGCCTCGTGTTTGCCACCTTCTGTTGGTGAGAGGCAGCCATAAGGCAGCAGCAGAGACCTCATCTTGTGAGAAGAAGTGTCACAGAGAAAAAAGGACAGGGGCTCTGATTGCCCTTCTAGATTGCCAGCTGCAAAATCATTTTTGTTTATTGAGTGCTGACCACCTACCGGGCACCTGCTCCCACTTGATACATAGTGTACTAACAATTTAACCCCACTTCCACTGGGAGCAGGCACCCCCAGATAACAGCAGGGCCATGCTTTCCCAGTGTTTACCTTGTGCCTGAGCTAAGGTAAGGTGGCGTACCGTCCATACTACAAATAATGGTCCTGGGAAGTGTGATAACTCGTCCAATTTCTCATAGTTGCTAAATATCAGCACCAGGGTTTGAATCTGTACATTCTGCCTCTTAATTAATAATACTTGATTGATCTAATTAATAAAAATCAATTAATAAGCTACATTACTGGGCAAATCCTGAATCTCAATGTCCTTATCTGTGAAGTGGGGTTAAATTATTAGTACACTATGTGTCAAGTGGTCAGCAGGTGCCTGGTAAGTGGTCTGCACTCAATAAACAAATGATTTTGCAGCTGGCAATCTAGAAGGGCAATCAGAACCTCAGGCTCCACTCTGAAACTCAGCCTTCTCTAATCTACCTGGCTCAGGGGGCAGTCCAGTGTCAGGGAATAAGACCTGAGCTAAGCTTGGAGACTGAAGTTTAGTCCTGCCTCTGTCACCAATCAGCTGTGTGCCCTTGGATGCTTCTCTCTCAAGTCCTCTCAGTAGAAGGGCATCTTTGCCATGTTGCTAGAGAGTAGGGGCCCGAGGTTTATAATCGAGATAGAAACCTCTCGCAGAACCCCTTCCCTTCAGTCAGATGCTTCAGGAGTTGAGTAGCATTGTCTGTTCATGGGGGATATGATGAGCGATGGCTCCTGGGAGCCCCCAAACCCCTACCTAAACTCTCCCACCTTATCTGACTGTGTCCTCGACATATGAGTGCATCTCTATAATGGGTACAAGGAAGGAAATGTCAGCCAAAGGGAGACATTGAGAAATGAAATTGGGATGAGAACAAGCCAAAGAAGGGAGGAAGACATGGAAAGGCCAAGGCAGATAAAGTGTGGGGGAGGCAGAGCAGGGCAGAGAAGGGCCAGGGAGACATATTAGCTACAACATGCACAGAGCCCTGCGACGGTCAGGAGGAAGGGGAGGGGGGACAAGTCTGACCAAATATCACTTCTGCCGTGCAATGTTCTCTTCCCATATAACATCCTATTGCTAGTGTTGACTTCATTTGGTTCTTGCAGCAGCTCTGTGAGATATATATTTGTCTTAGTCTGTCTTCTGTGTCTATAACACAATAGTTGAGACAGGGTCATTTCTACAGGATAGAAGTTTATTTGGCTTGCTGTTCTCAAGGTTGGAAACTCAAGAACAAGGCACCAACATCTGTTCAGCATCTGGTGAGGGTCCCCTTAATGCATCATAGTATGTCGTGTGACATTGCACAGTGAAGTAGACCACGCACCACATAGGACCTGGATTCCACATAGAGATTCTAGGTCCATCAGGATCAAAGCTGGGGACCAGGAGCCTTAAAATATCATTAATCGGAAGTCAGGCTAATGAGAAACCAGGAGTGAGAACCAATGAGAGGGGCTGGAGAGATGGCTCAGCTGTTGAAGGCTAGGCTCACAACCAAAAATATAGAGAACCAATAAAAGACAGAGACAGAGCAGAGATAGGCAGAGAAAGAGAGACAGACAGAGGCAGAGGCAAGGCAGAGGCAGAGGCAGAGGCAGAGGCAGAGGCAGAGGCAGAGGCAGAGGCAGAGGCAGAGGCAGAGGCAGAGGCAGAGGCAGAGGCAGAGGCAGAGGCAGAGGCAGAGGCAGAGGCAGAGGCAGAGGCAGAGGCAGAGGCAGAGGCAGAGGCAGGCGGTTATGCCCTGTCAGCTCTTGTGACCCATTGAACTACACCCCAGTGGGGGACAAGCAGAAACCTGCAGTGTCTCTCTGTGAGTCTCCTGTATCAGGTCATCACTTCCTCCACCGACCCCACTCTTGCCACTGTGTCTGTCTAAAACACCACACTCTGAGGTGCCATTTTCAGGGTCACCATCAGTTTCCCCCACTCCTTTCTTACCGGTGCCAGGAATCACCCACCATCCCCACGTGGAAGAAATAACCTGCCTGCCTCACCCCCAAAACCACAGCCTCATTGGGCCCTCCGGACCCTCCCTGGGCCCACGGCTAGTAAGTCAGGCCTTTACCTCCTTATAGTCTTGTCTAAGCAACTTCATTAAGAAAACAACATGCTCTATGGAGCTGAGTTGAACTGAGCACTGCAGGTCTCAGACAGCAGGAGCCAGAGCTGTGCTGAAACAGGTCCTGAGGCTGCCAGGATTCCCCCCCACACACACACACACACCTCTAGCCTCTCTCCGTCTCATGCTCACGTCAGGGTTACTGTTGCTGTGATGAAACACCGTGGCCAACGCAACTTGGGGAGGAAAGGGTTTACTTGGCTTATGCTTCTACGTCACTATTCATCATTGAAGAAAGTCAGGACAGGAAGGCAAGCAGGGCAGGAACCTGGAGGCAGGAGCTGATGCAGAGGCCATGGAGGGGTGCTGCTTACTGGCTTGCTTCTCATGGCTTGCTCAGCCTGCTTTCTTATAGAACCCAGGACCCACCCACAATGGGCTGCGCCCTCCCCCACTGATCACAAATTAGGAACTGCCCCACAGGCCTGCCTACAGTCCCACCTTATAGAGGCATTCTCTTAATTGAGGTTCCCTCCTCTCTGAGACTCTAGCTTGGGCCAAGTTGACCTAAAGCTAACTAGCCCTCACAGTTTCCCTGGGACCTGGCCCATCCTGAGAGGAGAGGAGATGAAAGGAGGTGACACCGAGCAGCCTGGATGGTCCTGTAAGCCCCATCCCTTAAAGTCCCCAGTCTGGGAGAAGGAAGTCCAGCCGTGGAATGGCAGGCTTACAGGGCCAGCTCTCAGAAGCTTCTGTTCAGCGGTGTCCACTCAGCCTCACCCCTACTTCTCAGAGCCGCGGCTCCTCTATCCATGAAACCAGGCAGACACCAGCTTCCTGGGCTGTTGAAAAAGGTAAATAAATCAATGTGCGTAAAGACTTCAGCCTCCTGCATAATGTAACGTTTTCTGTAAACAACAATCATGATTCTCGCTGTTGTCCCTGAACTGTTGACTGGTCTGAACTGGGTAGGGAACATAGGGAACATTTAAAACTGAAGTCACTGTGCTCTATCTAGTCTGTCAAAACCCCTGGTACCATCGCTCGATAGCTCCTAGCAGCTCTTGATGCCTGCTGGTCACTCTGCTAACCCAAAGTCCAGCTGCACTGGAGGTGTGGCTCAGTCGGTAGGGTGCTCACCTAGTATGCACGAGTGAGTTCAATCCCCAGCACCGAATAAAAAAGATGGGACGGTGCGAGCCTGTAACCCAGCACTTAGGAGGTGGGGAATGTTCAAGTTCTAGGTCAGCCTGGGATACAAAGCAAACAAAGCAAAGCCCAGAAGGATATAGATTCCAGCCCACACCAGTTTTTTCTGCCCTTTTCCTCCATCCTGGTTGTTCCCACTCTGTTCCCTCTCCCTTAGCAGTAAGATCACCCCGTGATCAGCCGGGTGGCCTTGTAAGGGAATGTGGGGCGCGGCCGATGGAGGTGACGGAGACCGCAGGGCACAAAGGGTTAGCGCAAAGAGAAACAGACATCTGCGGCAGGCTTTACTGAGTAGCTCATTTAATTGGGTGGAACAAAGGCTATTTAAACCTTTAAAGAGTGGGTAGAGGCTTTCAGGGTGAGTGCACATCTTGGGCTGGGCCAGGGTTCTGGGATGCCTCATTTGCATAAGGAGGAGTTCTGGGTGCTGCTGGATGAGACCTTATAAGGGGAAAGAAAATTTAACCTGGCTACCTGTGACCTCCTCCGGTGGGGCCAAGGTGGAGGCTCAGTCTATGTAAGCCAGGGCATGCAGGGAAGCGGGGGAGGAGGGGAGATGCGGACACAGACTCCTGATGATCTTTGGTAGCGACTTCCAGGGTTTGGACACGCCTCAACCCTACTCTTACTCCAGGCCTGCTCTCCGGCTCGGGCTCCCCGGCTCCCTGCCCCATGTATCCTCATGCTTGACGTTCCAGGCCTGGAATGAACGTGGGTCCCATTCAGGTTCTCTTATCTTCCTCCAGCTTTAGCAGGGCCTGGGGATGAGGTCTCTACAATGGATGTGGCTCATCCTTGTGGTGAAATGGCTTTTCTTACAAGTTCTGACCTGCGTGCCATCAGCATCCGGGGGTGGGGGTGGGGCGTCTACGAACGGGGTTTCCTCGATTATGTTGTGTAGTGAGATCTGCGAGGGACCCGAGTGGCCTGTGTCATGGTATGCATCCCAACCTGGAGCCCTGGCTCTGTCTCACTGTCTCTGTTACTGGAGGGTCAGCCCTATAGCTTCCCTGGCCGACAGTCTTTCGAGTGAGCTTCCTTTTGGTGGCTTTGCCCAGCTTGGCTCATGGAGAATAAATTCCATATTTACCAACAGAGGCATGCCAGGCCTCTCCCTGCTCAGAAAGCAGGGTCTCTGGGGTCAGGAGTGAGGACCGGGGAGCAAAGCAGGCCATTCACTTACTGGCAGGCAGGGGTCCCTAGGAACTTGCGTGTTCTTGAAGTTGACAGCTACAAGCTATTTCCGTAGGGAGTACGACAAATGTTACACACAAGATGAAATTCTATCTTCTTTTTTCTTCCTCAATTGTTTTTGTTGTTCCAAAAGGGCGAGAGGCTAGGCAAGGACTGGAATGACAGAGCCTTGAGGAATTCCTAGGTAGGCGGCTAGCTCTGCCCATCATTGGCTTTCCCTAGAGAGTGACTCCTTTCATGATCTGCATTGGGTTCTAGCTGTCACTCTTCCGGTATTAGGAAAAGATCCACTGAATTTCTAATCCTTCCTTACTATTGACTTAGAGACATCTCTGGGGGTGTGAACAGAGAAACAGTAAGTTGGGCACAACCTGTAGGTCTGACCCTTATAACACGAGAGAACTGCAGGTGTCCCCATTGTTCACACAGTCACAATGGAGGACAGCCAGGAGAGCCTGGACTGATGATCCAAATGACTTATGAGAGCTGCAAACCAGGACTCCAGTCAGCTTATCCTGAAACAGCTCCCATCCCACCAGTGGTCTGTGTTTATTGCAGCCCACCTACCTCCTGGCCACACCACCGTCCTCAGCTCTCACAGAGCTGAGAGACAGGGGAAGGAGCACACGGTTGGGAGACAGAAGCCCTTCTTAGGCCTAGGGTCCTCCACTTACCCTGTGACCTTGGCAGCCTGACAAACCTCTCTAGCACCATCTTTGGAAGACGAGTGGGTAAGAATATGTAGCTATGGCAACTGAGTAAGGATGCGGATGCTTTGTCCCTGGGGATCCCATGAGAGGGGTCATCCTGCCTGTTAGGAGGTCACAACTCCCTGCTATTTGCCCCCAAGGCCGCAGCTGTCCCTCTCTCCCCAGACGTTCCGGTGGCCGGTGGCCAGCAGCATCGACAGGAATGAAGTGTTGGAGATTCAGATTTTCAACTACAGCAAAGTCTTCAGCAACAAGTAAGTGTGGGGTATGCTGGGGGCCCGGCCTGATTCTTGGACGCTTCCTCTTTTTAGGCTTTAAACAGAAACCCTGTACTCTGAAGCCATCTTTAAAGGCCTAAGAGGTCTTAGGCTGGTCTTGGCTACCCATTTTGCTCCTTTGTGGGGTCCTCAAACTACCCTGACCCTTCCAACCATTGTCAACCAAGAACACCTCACCCTCCTGTGCGCCCCTCAATTTTCCCCATTAAAACCCCATGCCCCTCCTTTTGGCTGTCCCTTACTCATAGTGGAAGATGGTAGCCCGCCAGAGAAGTTAAAAGCCAAATGGCTGTTATATCCTGTGGCCCTGAGGATGGAGTTGTCTTGCAGAGGCTGTTCGGTGCGGTGGCTTAGGAGGCAGACATGATCTTAGTTACACACTTTGGTCCGCTGATTTAAGGTGTGAGTCTGAACAGCTTCCATAACTCTCTGAGTTCACTATATTCATATGTGGAAAAGATAAGAATTTGTCTCAAAACAGCTGTGGGAATTAAATGAGATAGATCTGTTCATTCATTCACTCAACAAATAGTTACGATATGCAAACTGTAGGTCATGAACTGAACGAGGTACTAAAGAGAGAGATGCCTACCTACCCTCATGGAGCTTCTCTTCTGTAAATGAAGTTCACCTGCCACATGAGTGTTATCCTACACGCTGATCCATCAAAGTAGCCCATTCTCTGTGGGTGGTACACATATTTTAGAAGGTGCTGGAATGGTGGCTAAGCATAAGTGAAATGAGACAAGCTGCCTTGGAGTCAAAAATTCATTGCTCTTATGTAACATGAAGATCATGGCTGAACAGCAAGGTGTCCCAAAAGATGTGACAGCCTTATTCAATGAAGGCTCCCAAAGGATGTGACAGTGTTAGTTCAGTGAAGGCTCCGTGGGCCTCAGCAGTGGGAAGGGAGTGCAGACCTGGAAAGCTGACCTATCCCTGGGTCACATGAGAGGTAGTACAATCTCAACAGGGGAGGCAAAGGGTTTACTCTTCTGGGATCAGTCATAAAGCACTCCAGTAGCTGTGGTTGTCTGGAGTGGACACTGTAATGTTTTCCTATGACAAGTAGATGTAAGCCTCAAGAGGAAGTCCTAGGGTCATTTAGCTACTTACCGTCCTGTTCATTCATCTGTTCATCATTCTTTTTCATTCATCTATCTGTCCCATCCCATTCATGCATCCTATTCATAAATTCTACCTATTCATGAATCCTACCTATCCATTTATCCATTCATCCATTCAACCCATCCATCCATTCACTCTTCTACTCATTCATGTATTCACCTACCCATCTGTGTTAGTCATGACTGTTGCTAAAAAGAGGATCAAGGCAAGTCTCTGTCCTCCAGAAGTTGTTTGTCATGGGAGGAGGAGAGGCACATGAGGACCAGGCTGTGTTACTAGGAGAGCAGACATCTGGAAGAGCCAGAACTCTCAAACATCTGTGTTATCTCGGGAAGTGCAGAGTGCCTACCACTGGGGGAGGTGAGCCAAATAGGTAAACCTTATACAGCAGGTTTCAGGCCTGGGGCAGGACCACAGAAAGTATAGTTAGGACACAGAAGCCTTCTCTTTGTTTCCAAAGGATCACAGCACTCAGCTTCCTCTGGTGCCACAATTTAAAAAAAAAAAATTAGAAAAGCATCCCAAGATAAAACCTGACTTTCTTATCTTGTGTGAGACACCCTGTGGTTAATAAGGCAGGAGAAACAGGGAGAAGAGAAGGGGCCAGTGCAGGCTGAGTAGATTTGGAGGACAGCAGAATCAGAGGCCAGAGAGGGTACCAAAGAACTCCACCTGTCTACAGATGCCAGAGCTCCCAGAAGCTCATCAGTAAAACCCTTACTGTGAAGAAAGGGAAACTGAGGCTCAGAGGCACATAGAGGTCACGTGAGAAGACCCCGGGAGAGCTGGGATGGGACATATGTCCTCCTCTTCTAATCCCTGTAGCTCCCAGCAGCCAGAACACAGGAATGCTCCAAAAGAAACTGAAGAAGAGGTGGCGGATTTGCCACAGTGGAGGCTGCCAGAGCAGACACGGAAGTGTAGAGAGCCTGGACCCGTCAGGGCCCCTGCTACAGACAAATTGAAAGATTTAGAAATTTTAGGGGCAATGGATGACCACACAGTGGTCCAAACATTAAAGTTCATTTTAGGTTTTCCTAAATGCAAAACAGAGGGAAGATAGAGGAAGTGTAACCTGTCTCCTAACTGTGCCCTCCCTCCCCCTGCCCAGGGGAAGCAGGAAAGCCACATGGGACCAGGCCTGGTGAAAGATGATCATTCAAGCCACTATTGACCAAGATCTAGGATATAAAGAAGAGACACAGGTCAACCTCAGAGTAAGGTGCTTGGAGTCAGGGCTTCCTACCTTGGAGTTAAAGAAGAGGCCTACCTGGTTCTGTCCAGTGGAGTTAGGGGGTACCAGGAGGTAGAGACATGGTACAAGGGAGGAAAGCTCCTGGCCAGGGACCATAAGGTCCCCAAGTGTGCTTGGCCACCTAGAAACAGGGCTTTATCCAAGAAACCTGGGATTTCCATGAAAACATATTAAGATGAGGTTTACATATCTCATGTAGCCTCACCAGGACTTTAAGGAGCAATGGCTCCTTTCACCAAGAATGTCAGATGCCCTGAATAATTCAGAACTAGGAGCACAGTAGCAGCCAGACTGAGCCTGGGGCACTTGACACCAGCTCCCAGGGGAAAACAATAAATTATTGACAGGATTCTGGTGCCCAGTGGCCGCTCTGCTGAGGCCAGTCTGTGAGCCCATCTGCACCTGAGGCCTCCTCCCCACTTCCCACCTACCTGATAATTCTGGCTTCTCCCAGACTCCTCTGTGGGGCCTCCATGAGGGATACTCTCTTCTAATAGGTGTGCTTCTAGGGCCACATAAGGGATGTGTGGTCAGCCTGGGAAACCAAAGCCCAGCTAGATAGTAGGTTCAGAACATTCTTTACTGAGACATCAATTGTCCATTTCAAAAGTTATTGTTTTATGAGTTACTATCATTTATTTATTTACATATTTGTTTCTATTATTTGATGATAGGGGAGCTGTTAGGCACACACACACACACACACACCGCCGCTGCTGCCACTTTAAGAGTTTTAAGGGTCAGGGACAGCCTGAATCTGTTGCTAGCACCCAGTCTACAGAGAGGACCAGTCCTGGCTGAGGCCTCTAAAGGCAGGCTACACACAATAGCAAGGAGAAGAGACAGCAAGGCAGAGAGCCTGCAGTATTACTGAGCTGGATCTTCACACCAGCATCTGGGGGTGGAGGGTAGGGAGTGGCATCACAATCTTTGAGAGAAGAAAAAAAACACAAGACTTGCAGAGGTTGCAGAACTAGCTACCATCTCATAGCTACCAGGGGGTGGAGGACCCCTGAGGGACTACTAGGTGACTCCAGAGCATCTGACTCCAGAGGAGAACTCTTCTGCTGTCTAGGCCTCCTCCCTTAAGGAATGACAGATCACATATTCACAGAACTTGGCCCAGGGAGTAAGGAATGGGGGATTGGCCAGGAGGGTGGTTTGCTGCGTGTTGCAGGCAGTGGTGTGTGGACTAGCAGCAGAAACAGATCGCAGTATTAATACTGGTGTTGCCATCCCCCTCATGTCTGGAAGAGGCTTGAAAGCCTGGAAGAGGGGTCATTCTAGAGATTCACACACGCCAAACTCTCCTCCCGAGCCCCTCCCTAGTCTAGGATCTCAAATTGTAAGAGGAAAGAAATGTAGAAGACACCAGAGGCTGTCTGAGCAAGTGCAGGGGAATGGCTCCCTCCTGCCCCCTGGGGGGTGTTCTGTAACATTGCAGCACCTTGGTAGATCCTAGGCACCTCCGGCTATTGTTGGGCATCTCAGATTGAGAACAAATGTGTTTGAGTTCCACCACTCAGCAGTTGCCTGGTGGGGCTTACTGGGGTGACAGTAGCTGGAAGAGCCTGTCAGCAAAGGCTCAGGGTAGGACCAATTCTCCATGTCTGTCCCATGTGGCAGTAGCAGCATCAGCCACCGGTGCTCAGAAGTACACAACCCAGGGCCTACTCACTACCACCTCTAGCCTGAAGGCGCTGCCTGCAGACTTGGCAGATTCCTCTAGGGAATACACTATTAGAATATCAAAATTTTGTGTGCTATGAGTGTTTGCATTGCGGAACTGGTAAATGCTGCGAATCAGCAGTGACAGCAGGTCTATGAGGAGTTGGGGCGTCCCCAAGAGTCCATTGATGCCACTGATGAACCAAGCACTCGAGGCCTTTACAACACCAGTGCTTTCCCTCATGCCCACTTCTGACTGTTGTGATGTCACCAACTCAGTGTCCCACTCCTTCTCTTTATAAAGAGAGAACAGAAACTCCCCAGCAGTAGCTTGGGATCTACTGGACCCCAGCGCAGTACTCAGTGTCCCCCACCTACCCACCATTTGCATCTGCAAGGTGAAGAGAAGCCAAGATGGGACTGGGAGCTTCTACAGAGCTTCTCTGGAAAGAGTCTAAAAGCCCCAATTAAGATTTAGCACAGTGGACGTTTAGCCCTTAGGGAAGTATGTGACCCAGTGAGCTTCGGGGGCAGGCACTTCATAATCATCTCTTACAGCTGCTCTCACCAAGTGCTCTTGACACAGCTAGGAGGACTGTGGGGGGGGGGGACATACATATCCATGTGTATATGTGCACATGTATATATGAAGGTGTGTCTCTTCTTTCTCCCCACCCCTCATGTGTGCACATGTGTGCTCATGTTGCATGTGTGTAGGCAAGACATCAACATTGGGTATCTCCCTCTATTTCTGTCTACCTGATTTCTTGAGACAGGTTTTCTCACTGAACCAGAGGCCCACTGATGGAATACACAGGCTGCTCTGTGAAGGACCACAAGTAACAATGGGAGTATCAGGTGGAGGGCATGGGTGTTGGGGACAAGTATGTCATCCATGAAGTAAAAATGAAATCATTAGCTTAGCTTAGAAGAACACTGAGACAGAGGAAAGAGTAGGTGAGTTTCCTTGGGCAGATACCACCCATGAAAGCATCAGAGCTGGGTTTCTGGTGTGGAGACAGCCTCAGGTGCAATTCTTTGTGCTTGTTCCACTATGCAAGTGACTTAGGGGGATTCTGTGGTCACAGGAGCTTATACACAGCAAACGTGGAGGTGTGGTGTTGGTGGTGGTGATGGTAGAGGAAAGGAGTGCTTATGTAGCCAGAGGTCTAGGCTGGGCTCTAGCTCGATGGCAACGCCCAGAATGATCCAGAATTCAGTCTCCAACACACACACACACACACACACACACACACACACACACACACACACTGCCACTGCCGCCGCCACCACCACCATCATCATCAGAAGCCTCACTGCCTTCCCACCACCTTCCATTATGGCATCTGGAAGTTTCCATACTGCAGGGGACCAGCTGCAGTCCCAGAGCTAAGTTCCCTGTCTCTGTCTGTGAACACCATCTAGAATTCTTTCTTCTTCTTCCCAGGGAAACAGACCACACATAAGTCGCCATCCACACTTGTAAGGGGTCAGGTGCCCTCATAACCTCAGGTTCTTGGGCTACTGTCTCCAGTCAGGCTGGGGGTTTTCACGTTTACCTCCATGCCAGCCGGACACTGGTACCAGCCTTTCTCTCACTCTGGCAACGTCCCCTCTGCCACTCACAGACTGATCGGGACCTTCCGCATGGTGCTGCAGAAGGTGGTGGAAGAGAATCGGGTAGAGGTGACCGACACGCTGATCGATGACAACAATGCTATCATCAAGGTAGGTGTGTCAGATAGTCCCAGACACTCCACACCCAGTCACCTAGGAGCCTGCTGCATCCTCCACAGAGAAGGGTCTAGAGCAGTGCTTCTCAGTCTTCCTAATGCTGTCACTCTTCAATACAGTTCCTCATGTTGTGGTGATCTCCAGTCATAAAATTATTTCCATTGCTACTTCATAACTGTAATTTTGCTACTTTTATGAACTGTGATGAAAGTATCTGTGTTTTCCTATGGTCTTAGGCAACTCCTGTGAAAGGGTCTTTGACACCCCTGGGGCCATGCTCAACAGGTTGAGAACCACTGGTCTAGAAATTGTTCTGTGACTAACAAGGGAGACAGCAGGAGAGCACCAGGGAGGCTCTGCCAGAGCTGTTCAGTATGAAGGCTGGTGTCTTGACCCTGTAGTGTGTCTGGATCTGCCCCAAGTGCACACTCAGCTTTCCTCACAGTGATAGTGACAGGTGAGGTTAGGGGGTGCTGTCTCCCCTCCACTGATGTGTGTCTCCATTTGGACTCAGCTCTGGAGTGGGTTAGAGGTGCCTCTTATCATCCAATGGCTAGACTGACCCTTGCCAGCCCTTCCAAGGCAGGGACCTCTATTCAGAATCAGGATCAGAAAATGTTTCTGCTCTATTCGTCCATTTCTGCTCAAATCAGCATGGGCATACATGTCTCCTAGTTGCCCTTCAGGTCGTCTGTGGCCACTCACAGGCAGCTGGCATGGTGGTAAGGAGCCTGACCCATGGATATGATTCTTGGTTAAACTTATATAGCATCTGCAAAGTGAGCAAAAGTATATCGGCCTGTCCTCAGGCTTGTTCTAAGGGGTCAAAGGGCATACAAAAAAAAGTGCTTAGGAAGTTGGATGATGTATAAAGAGATTTTATTTCCTACCTTAGTTTTACCCCATGCAAATTATGGCTATACCTTCTCAACATGGTCCCTCCACCTGGGTTCTTTTTAACATCTGCACCCAGATGTGGCATTCCACTTTCTCCAGAGGGAAAGCCAAGGCAACTCCCCAAGACTCCCCTCTCTAGGCTGTCAGCTAAATCATCAGAAGAGTTGACGAAGTGCTAACTGTACAAAGTGTAGGAGCCCAGGGCTGGGTCTTCTCTGAGAAGACATGCTCAGCTAACTGTGTCACTTTGTCAGAGAAGCCCCCTTGTGCCTCTACACAGCCCAGATCCTAAGGATGGGAGGCGACTTAATCTTTGGAGACCCAAATGACTCTATTAATTATATATACTGAGGATCCAGAGACCTCACACCCAGGCTCGAGCCTAGAGATCAGGGGTAGCCCCTTGACTTTGGGTACCTGGGAAGAGGAGAGTCAGGTACAACAGAATCAGGGTCTCACTGAACTGGCTGACCCCTCGTCATCCATCTTACTCAGCCTTATTTTCTCATCTGCAAACAGGTGGGAAGGTCCTCACCTACTCTTCATAGGGAGCGAAAGTGCCTCCCAGATGCCACAGGCACCAGGGGAGTCCATCTATTGGCATTCCATCTGCTCACTGTCCCTCTCCCTTCAGACCAGCCTAAGCATGGAGGTCTGGTATCAGGCCACAGATGGCAGCATGGGTCCCTGGGATGATGGAGACTTCCTGGGAGATGAATCCCTTCAGGAGGAGGAGAAGGACAGCCAGGAGACAGATGGGCTGCTACCTGGCTCCCGACCCAGCACCAGAACACCCGGAGAGAAGAGCTTTCGCAGGTAAGACTGGCCCCCTCTTCCTGCCCACTGCCCTCAAAAGGCCTGGGAAGTTGGTGCCTGGAGCACATGCCACGGAAGGCCCTCTAGGCCCGACTGTGCTCAGAGTGCAGGGCTGAGTGGTTGTAAAAATATTTAAGAGTTGGAAAGATGTTCACACCATCTCTCGCCTGGCTCCCAACCCTGAGGCTCTAGTCAGAATGAGAGGCCAGGCCTGCTCCAGCCCTGTGGGAAGCAAAAGTCTGAGAAAGAGAGAATTCTAATATAAGGGGGAAACTGGATCTCCTCCCCTCATCAAAGACATGAGAAAAGGGAATGGGGGAGGCCTTGGTTTCTCTGTTTAAGACCCAACAGTGTCAGCCTTGGCCCAGTGAGAAGATCCCTAAGCCAGAAGCCTGCTGTGGCCAGTGAGGTTCGGTCCTGGGCAGGACCTGGCCACCGCTCTGTTGTGGAAAACTTGTCCAGGCTCTCCTGTGTCTGAGATTCACATCTTACAAGTGCTCTGCCCCTTACCAATGACAGAGAGCTTTGACTAGGCCTCACCTCCCCCACACAGTACTTTTACCAGAGAGAAAATGCAATTGTGTTACTTGAAGCTCAGGGGGCAGAACTGAAGCTAGAGAAATCTCCCTAGATACCTAGGATGCTGAGAACCACATAAGATGCTTTATTTATACCCACGCCTAGAGGTCTAGGGTGTGTTTTGAGAACAAGCTTCCCCCTCCGTGTTCCTTCACGGGTTAACTCAGCCCCTGCAATGTTCACACAGGCTCCCAGTTAGTGAACTGGAATTGCAATGATTTTGTCAGATACCTCTGCATCACCAGCCTACCTCCCAAACACAAGTTTAATATCCAGGACTATGTGCCCTGCCACACAAATACCAGGTCCTTTAGTGTAAGCCCAAGTCTGAGTGCCAGAAGGTTGCATAACTCCTCTCGGCCTATCTACTGACCTGTAAAATGGAAGCTATCACCTCAAGTCCTGTTCCAAACACCAACCTGTTGATGACCAAAGGGGCTATTGGAGGTTATAAAGGGAGAGCCAAGTGTTGCACATGAAAGGGTTGATGAAAACATTCTTCCTCCTGGACGGGGCCAAACATCAGGAATAGGTTGAGAAATGCTAACAGGAAGAACAACAACTAGGTAATATGTAACACAATGGCCGCCACCTGTCACCGTCTGCCTACACAAACGAAGAAAGTTGTGTGGGGCTGGTTCAAAGTGAGTTCTGAGAAGCAGCACCCCCTCCACTGTAGAGAAAGGAATGGTGGTCTGAATCAGGAAAGCTAGCTCCATCTGGTCCACCCCAACTCTGTCCTCATCAGCTGAGTGACTCTGGCATGTCACCAACCCTCCGTGGGTCAATAACAGGAATAAGTGATTTTTAGAAAGGAGACATGCTGGCTCTTCTCCACTCTGACCCCAGCAGAACGCAGGATACTAGAGCCAGCCATAAAAACAGCTTCCCAGGGAGGGAGGCAGTGGAAGAGGGATAGCATGGTGTAGTTCAGATAAAACAAGATACAAAGGTTACTTCTTAGACCCCCAGAGTGTTCTGGTCTAGGAAGGTAGAGCTAAGAGAAACTTATTCACAGTATCCTGGTGTTCCCTTCTCTCTCCACCTCCCTGGACCTCTCCCAGGCCAGAAGAAAGAGTAGGAGAAAGGTTTCATCATAGGGGCTGGGAATTGAGTAAGAGCCACAGCACAGCCAGAGCGCCTAGATTTCAGCAGGTGCCACCATCCGGATAAAGCAGCATATGAAGGCACACTATTCCACAGCTGCCTCTTGGAGCGGCCAGTCTGGGCTGACTTCATCTTGCAGATGAATGTTACCTCCTTCTTCTTTCCTCTGGACCTAGCCTTGTGGCCAGCAGGACCCCCTCTGCTCATGTGGTTTAATCTCCCCTGATCCATCACGTGCCATGTGAGTTCCTCTGCTCACTTCTCAAGTCTCCACCCTCATCCAGGAGCCCCTTGTCTCTGCCCACTCTTTATAAGATAACCCCAAGTAGGGGAAGTGCTGTCAAGAGACAGCACAGCAGAGTGGAGAGAGTAGCACCCAACTGTCTTCTCTGATGTTTGGAGACACATCTCTCCAACTGTAAGATGGCTCACCCATGTTCACAAGAGAATTAGTGAAGAAATGAGATATTTACTATGCGTGAGTGATAGCCGTTGCACATGGAAGGTAGGTTCTCATCCATTGTCTCTTCAGACTCCATGTTACCTTGGCCCCACCTGTTTCTGCTCTGACACTACCTGACCTTCTGGTCTAGGCATTATTACCAATCTGATTCTCATCCCAACCTATGTTAAGGGCTTTTCCAGTGATGCCCACCAGAGGTTCAGCTGTCCTGGGCAAGAACAGGATTTCCTCTTTCTCTGTCTCTCTGTCTCTCTGTCTGTCTCTCTGTCTCTCTCTCTCTCTCTCTCTCTCTCTCTCTCTCTCTCTCTACCACACACACACACACACACACACACACACACACACACACACACAATGTCCTTGCTGTAAGAAAGAAATGAATTACTAATCTCATGAGCATTTCCACTCTCAGGAACTGTGTCTTGGTCTCAGGACACAGGGAGATTCTGAAAACATGCACACACACACACCACACCACACACGCACACGCACCGCACACCACATGGACACATGCAGTTGGTGTTTGTGTACATTTGCCTGCACACACATCCTCTGTTTGAGGCTAGGGAGTTCCAAGGCCCTGGAAGCCAGCCTCTGCAGCGAGGAGTCATGTCTTACAAAGGAGCTCAGCTTCAATTGTGCTGCTAATCAACACAGCCTTTTGTTTTCCCCAAGACCCTTTGTCCTCGGAGGCTTTCTTTCAGTCTCTTCTTCTCTGCCTCCCTAGCCTCACAAGCTTCCACAGCCACCGCAACACCTTCAGCTTCCCTGGCCCCTCTGGTGTCCCTGGGATGTCTAGGTAATTACTATATCATTTTCTTAGGGGTAGGTTGTGACCATGGCCATTCTTCTTGTCCTGCCTGTGGGTATCCTTCCACTCCAGTGGAAACCTGTGAGATTCAGGAAGTCCCTTCTGGTGTCTCAAGCAGAGAGCAGCTGGCCATGTGTGCATAGCAGGGGCTCTGGGAGAGATGCATGGATGCATTAAAAGGTCTACATATGTGTGTGTGTGCATGGTGCAGTAATGCATCTGCCTCCCTTCACCAGGATGGGATCCAGTGCTGCAATGGCTGCCAAGGAACCAGGGGAAACAGAGTCAGAGCCATGTGGGAGTTTAGGAGTAAAACGGTTCTCAGGTTACTTCTCTCCTACCAGAGGTTGGGGCTCCCACCCTCAGCCCAAGGCTGAGTAACCCAAGTGAGGCCTATTGCTGAGACATGCCTGGGTCTCAGCGGGCCTTAGTGTTCCCAGGAGGGCAGTCCGCTTTTCCCCTCCTGTCTGTGGATGTTTTTATCAGTTCAGGAAGTGATGGGGACAGAGTTAAGGAAGAGGAATTGTTCAATGAGCCTGAAACTGGTTCTCAGAAGAGGATGCTGGTGAGGAGCAGAGTTACCCAACAGGCAGGAGGCGCCAAAAGACCAATGTGAGCACTAGGAAGCAATCCAAGCATATCTGGGACTTCTCAGGATGTTCTGTGGCAATGCAGGCAGGTGAGGTCACTGCTTGCCAGCCCAGTGACAGGGGCAGTCGGAGCCTCCACAACCATCTGTAAGAAGCAGGTGATGATAAAGATGGCCAATTCATGGGATGATAGCTCGACCACGGTGGTGCCTGCTGAAGGTCTGAGCCCCAGATTTGCATCTCTCATCCCTAAGGAGGGTAGCCGCAGTAAGAGTGGATGCGGTAAAATCACACTTCATAAAAACAGCGCTTTCACTGGGCGTTGGTGGCACATGCCTTTAATCCCAGCCTCGGGAGGCAGAGGCAGGTGGATTTCTGAGTTCGAGGCCAGTCTGGTCTACAGAGTGAGTTCCAGGACAGCCAGGGCTACACAGAGAAACCCTGTCTTCGGAAAAAAAGAAAAACAGCGCTTTCCCTGCTCCATTTCAGCTCTCAGAGAGTGGATGCTTGAGGCCTGGAGTATGGAGACAGGAGAGAGAGTACACACATCGATGACACCTGAGTTCAGAGCAAGCTCAGAGAGAGAGACAGAGAGAGCAGTTCCTATGTGCCTGCTGACCCTTGCCAACCCCAGGCCACACACATCTCTTTTGTAGTCTATTGCAGAGGCTGACATAGTTTCCAGGGTCACAGAAGTCTTTAAAAAAAAAAAAAAAAACAAAAGCAGAAATGAACCCTCAGAGCTGGATTGTCTAGTCAGAAAGAAAAGGAACTCTCCTAAGACAGCAAATGTGAGGGTGGAGACCAGAAATCTTGAGAGGAGTTTTAGTTCCCTGACAGCTCATAGGAAGCCAGCTCCATCTGCGCAAACTCCAGCAGCCCTCAGGGTCCCTAACAGTGGCCCTAAGGTCAACTGGGCCGGGCTGGGCTGGAGCAGAATAACTAAGTCTCCTCTTCCCTCTCTCTCAATGGTCTTGGCTAATCTGGGCAGCGAGAAACAGGGCAATTGTGGGCTCTTAGAATTACAGACTAACTCACTTGCCTAACACAAAGGCTAGCCAGCCAAATCTAGATGTGCACTGTGACTGCACAGAGGCTTCCAGGCCTGAGCTCTCCGTGGCCTCCCCTAGGCCAGGTCTGGGCAAGGGGATTGTGTGAGCAGAGGAGAAGTCATGAAGGTTATTTCTTTTCTTTTCTTCATCCTATTGACTCAGCCCTGCAGAGGCTTTGGAAGAACATTCCAGGTTCTGGAAGCCTCCCTAAGGGAAGATGGGAATACAGCTCTCCTGTACCTCTGAGCCCTTTAATGATGGTTTGGGTACACCACACCCCCACCCTTCATCATCTTTCTTCTCAGTGGCTGAATGCTGCCCCACCTTGTAGCAGTCTGGTCCCCATCTCTCAAATAGGCTCAACCCACTGTGTTCCTGCAGGACCCCACAGCATGGGCAGGACACACCCCTTGGAGGGAACCAAGGAAAGAAGTGAGAGAGGAAGAAATTTGGGGGGCCCTACAACTCTGGAATCACCTGGCCTTCTCCTGGGATAAGAGGAGACTTGGGGGGACCTGGGGTCATGATGCTCCTATACCAAAGGCTTAGTCTTGAGACATGAGGATCTGTGGGATAGGGAAGTCCCTGGGGAGGACGACGGGGGTCAACAGGGCCAGGGGCTGAGGTCGTGAGGGTCTCTGGCCCCACTCTCACTTGCATCCCCTTGTCTCCTCATTTCTCCCCCTACTCAGCAAAGGCAGAGAGAAGATCAAGGGAGGCAGAGATGGCGAGCACAAGTAGGTGCCCCAGGCCACGGAAGTGGCCGGACCTCTTCTTTCCCCTCTGGCTCCCTTCTTTTCGTCTTGTTCCTTCTCTACTTCACTGACCATCCCTCTGTACCTGTAGGTCAGGCCCTTGAGCTTCCCGTGAGGGTGGTTATAGCTAAGGAGTGGGGAACACAAGAAGCCAGTGGCCACCCTCCAGTCTAGGCAGCACTTTGCAGTTGAATGTACAGACTTGGAGGTCTAAAGAAGACAATCTTTGGACATGCGGTTGCATGGTGTAGCCAAAATATGAAGTACAAAGAGCTGAGTAGAGATTTCCACTCTCTGCAACCCTTACAATCTCCATTCTCCAAAGGACACTCTAGGGTAGGGAGGCATAGGGCTATCTGATGAACTGGTCATAAGGACCCAGCCAGAATGGTCTGAGGTGATGGCCTTGTAGGCTCCCCAAAGCCACACTGTCATCTGGAGACTCAAGTGTCACAGAAATTACAGTAGTTAGGTCTCCAGGGAACTCTGACCTTTGTATATGTTGGCGAGTGTCAGCTCCAGAGAGCAGGGACTAGCTGGGCGAAAACAAGAACTCTAACTTCCTACCCAAAGTTCACGATGGACCCAGGAAGCTAAAACTACCTAACTGGACTCAAAGCCAATTAATTTTCAAATGCTGAAAACCCAGAGATGTAGTCTATTTTTCCACCTTTAGAAATTGAACTCCAGAGATATCAAGAGACTTGCCTAAAATGGTGGTCCCAATACCTTAAAAACCAATTTACAGTTGTGTCTGTAGTAGTCTGAGTTGATCCTGATGGACGTGTCTGCATAAGTTAAGATCCTGGGGAACTTGTGTTGCCCAAATCATACTGAGTTCTGCTCATGCTTGTAATAATTGCACCAGTTATAACCATGACCGCAGGGCAACAGAAGCAACGCACTGCTTATGGAGAATGTCACACGGAGAGATAGAGCAATTTGCCACCTTCTAAGAAAAGCAGAGTGTGTGGCAGGGCAGAGAGAGAGAGAGAAAGAGAGAGATCCGGAATCTGAGTCCCAGTGTGGGTAAGAGGTAGTAGGGACATTGATCTGGGGACATTTTGTAGTGAGAAGGCTCATGGCTCTAGGTTTCTCTGTGGTCACTGAGATGTCAGAGGCTTACCTGGGAGGCACAGTGCCTGTCTTCTCTCCCCTAGGTTCTTTCTGAGATTACCAGACCTCAAGGCCCATCCAGCTCCCAGTCTGTCAGACTGGCTTGACCCCTGTGACTGAACTGGGGTCGACTGGCCACACAATGAGGGCCGTGGCAGGTCCCCATGATGTGCGACCTCCCTGGCCCTACTCCATCTTGTTTCTTGCTGTCCCATTACCAAATGAGATTAAGTCAGCTAGGATTTAATATTATTTTAATGTATCCGGAAACTGGGAATGGAATCTCTAAGATGTGATTAAGCAAATTGAAACTCTTCAGCCTGAGAAAAGAACACTGTGAGACGAGTTTGCAGATCGTGACAACCATGTGGCCAGGATGGTTGGTTTATACTTGGGCTGCAGGGAGATCAGAGGAAATAGATTTGACCCAGGAAACAACAGGCGTTCCCCCATGGGGAGATGAGAAATCATGTTAGAGTTTGATGAAGCTTTGCAAAAGAATTGGCAACCAGGAAGAAAGGAGGCGCCAGTTTCCCAGGCACACATAGGTCGGGAGGAACACTTGATGGTCTCACAGTCTCTCTGGTACAAGAAGGACACATGTACAAACAGGCCAGATGGAGATAATGTAGTCCCTCTATAAAGGGACAGTCATGTCCAGGGATGTAACTTAAAAATAGAGCCTAGCATGTGTGAGGCCCCAGGATTAATTCTCCAGCCCTAAAAATATACATCAGGGGCTGGGGAGATGGCTCAGGGGTCAAGAGCACTTGCTGCTCTTCCTGAGTACCCAGGTTCAATTCCCAGCACCCACATGCAACTCAAAACTTGCAACTCCAGTTCCAGGAGATCCAGCACCCTCATGCAGACATGGACACAGGCAAAACACAAATGCATATAAAATAAAAATAATTAAAAAAATAAAGAATAAATTAATAAATACACACATACATACACACACACATACACACACACACACACACACACACACACAAATGCCTGTCCTTCACCCATACAGAAAGCTATTCAAAACAAACTGAAATTCAACACATTTCAAAGACATTTAAAATGACACAATTACCTGTAACCCGGGGACAGGTAGCATCGATACACACCCAAGCAGTCAGGAGATAGATGCAGAGAGGTCAGGAGTTCAAGGCAAGCCTTAGCTTCATATTGAGTTAGAGGCCAACCTAGTTGAGAACTGTTTTAAAAGTTCAATAAAAAGGCCTGTGAGACAGCGCAACAAGTAAGTTGGAGTCAAGACTGATGACCTGAACTTGATTCCCCGACTCCACGTGGTAGAGAGAGAAAGCCAACTCCTCAACTTTGTCCTCTGACTCCAGTGAGTGCATACAAAGAAAAAGGAAGGACAGAGAAAGGGGAAGGAAGGAAAAAGAAACAATGTAGCTGGGGCATGGAAAAGAAAAGAGATGAGCCCATCTGAAGCAACTGAAAACACACCCTTGGACTAGAAAACCCGGCAGTGTAAACAATACAAAGAAGCAGTGTAGACCCTGCCTCTTGTGCAGAGCTCATGTATCCTGATTACCTGAGGCCTGAGCCTTGACATTTCCAGCCAAAAGTACTTGTGGAGGAGAAGCCCTGGCTGAACAGCGAGTGGCTCCATCTACAGTTCATTTGCAACCACGCATTCTAAGCCACCGCTTCCAGAATAATTCATAGAGCAAGCCAATGAAGCAGTCAGGCTGCTGGGTTTCCCTCGGTGCATGCCCTAGGTCATAATGAATATGCAGCTTTCACCCTTGAGCCCTGTGTGCATTGCAGAGCTATCGAGACAGAACTTCTAAAGTGAGCCTCGGAACAAGGTGAGGGAATTGTTAGGTAATAAAGGAAGACGTTACAGTGAACACACTGATTTAAAAGTCTCTTCTCTAGAGAACTGTCAGTCTAGATATATTATTCTAACCATGGTAATCCAGCCACTGGAAGTAAATGTGAGTTTCTATCTTTACTGCCTCTACACACCTAATTGTCAGGGTTTTTTTGTTTGTTTGTGTTTTTATGTGTGCATGGTTTTTGTTGTTGATTATTTTGGTTTTTTTTTTGTTTCATTAATATTGTTCGTTTGTTTGTTCGTTTGGTGTGTGTGTGTGTAGCATTCATATGGAAATCAGAGGGCAATTTATGGTCCTCAGTTCTCCCCTTCCACTGTGTGGGTCCCAAGGGTTGAACTCAGGTCATCAGGCTTGGCTGCAAGCCCTTTTACCCTCTGTGCCAGCTCAGCAGCTCTTTGTTGCTATTGTTTTCTATAAAGTAGGCTTCAGTCAACTCCAGCAATTGCAGATGTGGCTATGGCCCAAACACCAGGGTCAACTGTAGAATCAAGTGTCACTTAGAAAGAATCCCTTGGAGAAAGTGCTCAGTCTCATCTCTCTCAAGCATTCTGTGTCTTTGAGTACGGACACACTTGACTGAAGGTTTCTCTTCACAGAGTTGACTACTGCCTTGTTCCTGTCCTGCTCCTCACTCCATCTTACCTTCTGTGGTTATAGAACCCTTTAGAAGAAAGCAGAATTAAACATCTTAAATAGAAACTGAAATCACAAGCTAATTTTAAAAAATTCTGTCTCCAATGTAAGTTGACAATCTTTAAAGTGCCCTGATTAAACTAACTTTATTTTTAAAATTGTCCTTTGCCTTCCCTTTACCCTTTACCCTTTTACCCTTTGCCTGGAGTGCACTGCTTTTCAGGGACTAGCACAGTAGAAAGGGCCTTTTCAATAGTGAGTACCCCCCCACACTCGTGTGTCGACTGAGAGATCATGAAGGGCAGCGGTAGCAATGGCATCCTGCTCTGCCACCCCAGTGTAGAAGGCATCACAGGTGTGGAGCCTGGACTATAAGGACCATGGAGACAGATGGTATCCATCACTGCACACATCTGCACTATCCACCAAACAAACACATTTTAAGACATCCCCAGGCATGTGGTGCTGCCTGCAAATCTGTTGGCTATAGTGGTCACATGACCCAGTCTTAGGAAAAAGGTTTTCTTCTTTGAATTTTTTTTCAGGGTACAGTAGTTTTAGTTGGGTTTAAGTATGGTCATTAAAAGTCCCAATTTTCACTCCCTAAAATGTTCATACCAAAGAATAAAGAGACATTTTAATTAAAAGCTCATAACTGTCCAAGAGCACCCCGGGTGTTGAACTTAAGTTGCTATACGGGCAGCAGCCCAGATTCCAGCCCCAGATACAGCCTGCTGGCTTCTCCAGGCAGAGCTTCTTCTGACCCACATAGCACTCAGATCTGCTGTCTCAGAACCCTTCCACCAGGGGTGAGGAGGTTCTGGCTAGAGCAGGCAGCCATGACTATACCATTGTGTAAGTCACACATACTCATGACTAGGACTCTAGAACTAGCCAAGAGCAGCTTGTACAAAGGCAAACATTGAAAGTCTTTTGTCATCATAACAGAAGCCACAGAACAGTGAGCCTGGACAGAAAAGAATCCCAAGGCTGTGACACGGTGGTGGCACAGCTTAGAGACAGTGTGAGTGCTGATGTGAGCCTGAGGCTAGGACTGTTGCAGGAGTCTGAGTACAGCTGGTACCCTGCCCTTTAAGCCACTTGTTGGGGAGAAAGCCCCCAGGATACTTCAGGCAAAGCCAGGCAGAACGACCCCTTTCCTGCCTCCACACAGCCCGTTCTAATGCATGAGAGACTCTGTGGAAATGGCATCCCAGTCTGCAAATGGCACGGAGCCACTGCCATGGCTGCAATTTCCCTGCTACCTTTTCCTGAGTCTTCCTTTTGGTCACAATGAATTCATGCTCAGAGAGGTCCTGCCCATGGAGGCAATGTGTCCAGGACAGCGGAACTCCTGCAGGCCTACAGACATGAACCTCAGCCTCAGCCTCACTTCTGCCACTTACTATAGGATACTAAAATGATTTTCATCTCTCTGAGCTTTCATTCTTCCCTGGCTGAATAACATGTGTGTGTGTGTGTGTGTGTGTGTGTGTGTGTGTGTGTGTGTGTGTGTGTTCGTTCTCGCGCACCCAGTGTAATTTGGTGGCATATACCTTTAATCCCAGCATTGGAAGACTGAGACAGGAGAATCAGGAGTTTAAGTCCAGCCTAGGCTATACAGCAAGTTTCAAGCTAGCCTGGGTTATATGAGACCCTGTCTCAAAAAAAGGTGTGAGGGTAGCTCAAAAGGTAAAGGCACCTACCACTAAAGCTGAGACTCTCAGTCAGTTCTGTCTCCAGGACCCTTGCAGTGGGAGAGGAGAGCCAATGCCTAAACGTTTTCTTCTGAGCCATGGAACATGCATGTCCTTCACACTCTCTCTAAATAAATTAATAAGTAAAGACAAAATAAATGTAATTTTTAGCATTTAAATGCTCTAAACATGGCTTGAGAGATGGCTCAGCAGTTAAGAGCACTGACTGCTCTTCCGGAGGTCCTGAGTTCAATTCCCAGCAGCCACATGGTGGCCCACAACCATCTGTAATGGGATCCGAAGTCCTCTTCTGATGTGTCTGAAGACAGCTACAGTGTACTCACATCCATAAAAATAAATAAATCTTTTTTAAAAAATGCTTTAAACAAAATCAAAATTTAAAAGTTAACTTAAGTCCCACACAGGCTAGGCCTGGATCACAGAAAATACCTTTGAGATGACATCATCCTCATAGCCATGTTGTGCTTTGAGTCAATAGTTAAAACCACAGAAATGGGATTTGCAGTTGAGGGGCTTGGAACTACAGCCCACTGGATAATATGCTTTTCATGAATGGAAACTCACCTGTAATCCCAGGCCTCCGGAAGACAGGGGATCTACTGAGCACGCTGGCTAACTAGACTAGTCTGGCCATTGAGCTCTAGGCTCAACAGGAGACACTGTCTCAGTAAACAAAGTGGAGAGCAGTTGAGAAGGACATCCGTGGTCAGCCTTTGGCCTCCACATGTGGGTGCACACCTGAGTATCGACACGACTGTGGACATGCATACACACATTCACACCACACAATCCAAAAATAAAACGAGATTACCCATTGAGAGAGTAGAGAACAGCAGAGAAGACACTTGAGCCAAATAATAGTAACTCCAAAGACACCCGCTTTCCTTTACAGAGCCCCTTCCCTCCCTTTCTTCATTTTAAGCCATAATACAAGGGGAAGTAGACAAATCAGGGCCATCAGCCTCTTTGTCCTGTGTCTAGGATATCAATGAACATATCTGTGAGTTGACACGACATGACAGAATGGTCCCTGTCCACCCATCTAGCACAGGATACAGACATGGCTCACTCCATATCTGGGTTTAAGATACAACCAGGTTTGGGGAATGACACTGATCCCCAATCCCAAGTAGAGGGGCTTAAGGTTTCCTGGCCATCACAAGGACAGAATGGTTCTCTCCAACCTCACACTGTACAGCTTGCAGAGTAAGGATCTGGGTGTCTTTGATGCCATGCCCAAGCCTCTGCAAAGACAGGCTGGCCCACATCTAGAAGCAGGTGAGGAATGGGCCTGTACCCACCCCCACAGGAGCCTGCAGTATGGCAGCCACACCCAGGAGGAGGAGAATGGGAAGCGAGGGAGTCAGATGTCCCTCTTATACAATATGAATGGGGTAATGGAATACTGTACTTCCCCCCACGGATCCTACTCCTGGTCTTTCCTGGCTCTGGGGACCTTGGGCTCGGCTGCGGGAACATCTTTGAAGGGCTGTGGGGACCCCTGCCCCCTTCCCACTGACTGCAAGATCCTTTGCCTGAGCACACGACCACACCACACCAGAGGAAGAGGTAGGGGCTAGGTAAGAGACGGTGGTCTGCCATAGGAAGGCGTAGGCAGAGGGGCGACCAGGGTAAGAAAAAGACCCTTTTCACTGGGGACTTGGGAGACTCTCCTGGCACAGAGAATAGAGTAAGACAGGGTAGGTTCTGTGTACCAAAGCCACCTGAGACCTGAATACCTGGCATCTATGGCTCCTACCTCAGCCTCAGTCTGTCCTTCTGAGCCCCCGCCCACCCCACCCCCCAGACCTTTCTATCTGTTCTGATTGTCTCTGGGCGGTTGGCCTCTTTTCCTGTTAGCTCTAGTGGGGATGCATGGACAGGAAGAAAGCTGAGGGACCTTGCATATCTCAGAGCTCTGAGAAGACAGGGCTTAGGTGAGACGCTCAAGGCCCAGCCCCACCACAGGCCACTTCCCTGGTGAGCTGGGACTCCTACCTGCACTTCATTAACCTGAAGACTGTGCCTGGGAGGAAGTAGCCTATGTCCTTTGGGGCTCGTGGCCCCTAATTTGTATTGTAACTTGGGAAAAGTGAACGAGGGCAGACAGCTCCATCTCCTTTTTCTCTGAGTCCCTCAGGGCCTGCCTCTAGTGTGTTTGCGCATTTCCTGCGGGTATCTGTCCCCGCCCCCACCTCACTCTGGGGTCTCCCTTTCACAGAGCCGGAAGGAGTGTATTCTCGGCCATGAAACTCGGCAAGACTCGGTCCCACAAAGAGGAGCCCCAAAGACAAGGTAGGGAACGTGGTCCTCCCATCATCCACACAGCTGTAGCACCCATCATTTAAATTGTCACCATCATTTAAGCCTACCCCGGACTGGGCGCAAATAACCCTCCTTCCCATTGGACACTCCCACAGCCACTCGGGCAGGGCTTGGACTCCCATTGGCTAGTCTGAAGGTTAGGGGAGGGAGGCATAGGACACTGAGCCTCTGCCAGGTGGATGGGCTCTGTCTCCCTACATTGAGTATTTAACTTCACGAGTCCCCCAAAAATTTTTTAATAAAAAAAAAAAAAAAAAAGATAGTAGCAAGAAAGCATGCTATGCTGTGCCTGACAGCTGCAGCACACCCATCTCAGAAAAAGGCCACTGAACCTGGCGACAGAAGTCCCTCCTCAGAGAGGAGGCTGGAAGGGCATCTGACAGCCATTTAAAGAAATCAAGAAGGACAGATGGAAGATAAGGGGGGTGCGTGGGGTGGAGTGGGGAGATATGTGCACCCACCATCCGGGCTCTCCTACGAGGCCCATTGGCCCTAGAACTTTCTCTTCCCCAGCCAGTTTTGGCTGCACTCCTCTTAGATGGAGGGTACAGCGTCTTGCTGAAACTCAAACCTATCATCTCTGGATGATTTTCCAAATAATGATTTCACCCCACTGGATTCATACACAGGGGTGCAGCCTGAGCTCTGCGTTCCACTGTGGCTCTCACAGATAAGTCACTTCTTACACCTCCGGGTAAGAAGTATCCGTATGCGATAATGCCCACTATAGGACGTGTGTGTGTGTGTCTGTGTGCGTGAGTGTCGTGTGCGTGCTGTGTGCGTGTGTATCTGTGTGTGTGCGCGAGCGCGTGTGTATGACCTGCATCCAGTAGCATCATTTAAAAGTAGCCATTGTGCCGAGCTGCATGTAGTAAGCTCAGGAGGTTTTCTCTCTTCCACAAAGGCTATTCAGAGCTTTAGAGAATAGAGTTAAGTAAAAGAATTACATCCGGCTAAGATTACAGAAGAAAATTAAGACTAGACATAATGGCAGTTAAAACGTTTTAAGGACTAAGGTTAGACCCTGGCATGGCCATGTGCATCTTTAATTCCAAGACTTGGGAGGCAGAGGCAGCTGGGTCTCTGTGAGTTTGAAGAAAGCCTGGTCTACATAGAGAGATCCAAGCCAGCCTGGGACCCTGTCGTAATTAAGAGGACATGAGACGTATGAGTGGCAGTATTCTAAGCAAGTGCCATCAAATAAACAAGAAATTTAACTTCCTTCCTAGAAGACAGTCCCTAGCCCTGCATCCACCACCCACCCTTCCCTTCTTCCCCAGATGAGCCAGCAGTGCTGGAGATGGAGGACCTGGACCACCTAGCCATCCGGCTGGGGGATGGGCTGGATCCTGACTCAGTGTCTCTAGCCTCGGTCACCGCTCTCACCAGCAATGTCTCCAACAAACGGTGAGTGAGCCAGAGGCCTCCATCCCATCTGCCACCGCCCTGCTGAGCAGGGCCTGCTTGCCAGGCTGGAAACTGGGGGCAGAGAAATCAGGGCCTGTGGGTAGCTTCTCCCAGCTTCGCCCTTCCTTACTGTTCTTGGATGTCCTCTGAGCTGTCTCCCTGTAGAGGCAGGAGTGGATCAGGCCCTTGAGCTTCTGTGGGTGAAGGGACATCACAGAGCTGACCAGTCCACACGTGACTGTGTTCACTTAATGACCATCTCTCTGTTACCTTTGTCTTTGCTTAGTCTTCTCTGTTGGTGCCACTGAAGACATCTACCCCCTCACCCCATAACCCCCCCCATTCTGTTGGCAGAATTGAGTATTTGAAGGTCACAATTTTGTCCCTCTGGTCTTTCCATCTCTCACACCAACCTGACAGTACGTTCTTCTCCTCAGGTCTAAGCCAGACATTAAGATGGAGCCAAGTGCTGGGAGGCCCATGGATTACCAGGTAGGTGGGCACCTGGATGTCTGGGCCTTACAGATTCTGCTGGAGTGTGGTGTCCCAGCCAGGTGTGTGTGAGAGACTCGTAGGTAAGAGTCAGGGCATCACAGAGTATACAGGGCATCACACATCTGAGTATAGAGTCTCAAAGAAGCCTTCTGTCTGAGAGGCATTCCTAGAGGCATTAAGGCAATGCAAACCAAAAGAAGAATGTGAGATCTCTGTTTGCACAGCCAAAGCTCCTTAAAGATTCTGTGTCCATTGTTGAAAATCCTAAGGAAAGGGGACCCGGAAAAACAATAACACAAAAAGCTGGAAGAACGTCAATTCCGTTTTTCTTCTTTTCATCTCTATATCTTCTTAGATTAGTAGTTCTTTGTTTCTGAAACTAAATTTAAAAAGGCTCTGACCAGGAGGGTTGTAGATGTAGCCGTAGTACAGACAGAACAGGGGCTCGGTGCCCCTGGTGGCTGCTGACACAGGCTTCCACTTTGCAGGCCCAGATCCTCGGTCTTGGCTTTTCTCCCAGCCTGAGATCAGAGTAACCAGATGTCCAAGCAGGAAACACCTAGTCCTTTTGTACAAAGTGAGAAGAAAGTCGAGAGAAGGCATCTCTCAAGACAGGCCTAGGGGCCACCATGGCTAAAGACTCTCCCCTAACAGTTAACAGGACCCAGTACAGCTTTATTTTCGACTCCCATTTCCAGGCCCCATGCACACTAACTACCCTTATGCATGGACAACCGCACCTCACCTCCCTCAGGAGATAATATAAAGTCTAGATAACCCCCACTGAAAAATATGCCTGGTCATGTTTCCCAAGGATTCACCTTGCCTTCTTTAATACTTGCTTTGACTTGTTTCCCTCCAGTAACTATTTCCCGTGGTATTTAAAAAATAGCCCCAAGTCATGTCACATGTGCCCCCTGGAACTTTAGGACAACCTCAAGCCTTTGAGTCCCATGGAGGTTTGGGAGTGTTGTCCCCCTGCCCTATCAAATCCCAAACACAATGTCCTGAGGCATTAGGAGATGTTTCCAGGAGACTGAAACCTGGGTGTGGGTTGTTTCTGTGTGCTGAGACCAGGGAAATCCCAGAGACCCCACTCTGATCCCATGCCATTGGCCTGCTGTGCAAAAGCACACAAAACTGTTGTTAATGCAATTTATTTTTTTTAAAGGCTAATTATAAAGCAGGCGCTGTGCTAGAAGCTTTATATGTGTTTTCGTTGAGATTTTGCATCCTTACAACCATCCAAACATAATGGTTACTCTACTCTTACAGTAAGACATGAACCAAGAGTTACAGGGCCATCGATCAAGGGTAAATCAAGACTGGAGGTGGGGTTCAGAGCCACACAGCAGTCAGAGCTGCATGTTCTCTGTAACAGTTGCTCCCTTCTGATCCCTTGGTTACTTAGCTCAGTACTTACATCTTCCTCCCAAACTGCCTCCTGCCAGGGATTTTTGTGTGCCAGGTCAGATATTTCTCTCTCCAAATTCATTAAACCTTCTGACTTGCACCAGCTAACCCATCTCAACTGGCAGCGCTGTCTTCTGACAGGGCCATCCACAGCTCACCTGCGTGCATTTATCTACTGTGCTAGAGGGAGCAAAGAGGATTGAAACACAGAATATTTCCACTTCTGATAAATACGATGTACAAACCGATAAAACCAACGGCAGCTTCTCTCCTTTGAGGAACTTGGCTTTAATTAATCAGAAAGACCTCAAAGAGTGCATGGCACTGGAGAGGGGGCAGAGAACCTAGCAGAACCCAGGTCCAGTCGTGATCCTGAGAGCCAGACCATTGTGAAGGTTACATACCAGTGGAAGGAGGCCTGTGGGAAGAGACCCCAGCGTGCAGCATGCGGGGGCAATTTATAACAGATGGAACATTACATTCTTCTTTCCTGAGTATTGGCATCTTCAAGGGGACAAACCACTGTTACCTGCCTGGGACCGTGTGCTTTACCCAGCAGAATGGGCAGCTGTCCTTGGACTATACTCATGAGCCTAGAATCTGTCTCCTGATCTCTGTTCCTGATACTAAGTCTTAACATGTCACCTCCAAACAGATCTCCAGTTTCCAGCATCATCGGGTCTTCCAGGCCAGACCCAAGCCCCACCCTCACCTCTGCTGTGTTCCTGCATTCCCTCCCCCTTGGCCTCCATGTCTTCATACTGCCCCCCACTTTACCCTGCATGTCACCACCAGAGTGATCTGGTCATGTCATACCTCTGGCACTGGAGGCGAAGGAAGAGGAAGAACGCTGTAGAACAGCATTTCCATGGGTATGCAAGCATCCCCGTCCCCTCTCCCCTCTAGCTTCCCCTGACATTCTGATGCACACATGAACAGAGGCCCCCAAAGCAGGTCGCAGGGCACCATTATTTGTGAAGTCGTTCAGGACAATGAGTAGTTTTCCCTCCCCCGCCCCCCAGTATCGTTCCTTGCTTTGGAGAAAGCTCTTGGGAATACCAGTCCTTGCCTCAACAGGAGAGATGGTGGCTTAGCCAGAGGTGCCAGCTGGTCCCTTTGCTCTCCGAGTTTTCATCCTGGAAATGCTGTGCATGAGATGGAATTTCTTTGCTTTCCTGAAATTGTTCATTGGCTTTGTAGCTTCTGTTTTCTCAACATTCTGATGACTGGATGTCCTCCTGCCGAGTATAGAAGATGACCACATTCTTTCAAGTGTTAGACACACACACACACACACACATCCCTGAAGCAGTAGCTGGGAATGCCATGGGAGTGCCATGTGCCTCACCCCTACCTCACACTCCCAGGCTTCCCCTGGGACCATCGTCATCTAGCAAAGCACACCCCTCTCTGATATTTGCTCTCCCATCTCTTCATTCCTTCCCACCCTCCCTCTCCTCCTCAGTTCACCTCCCACGTCTACTGTCAGCTCCTGACTGGGTCACTGCTGCTAGCACTGCAGAAGATGGGAGAATGAACCCTGAACAGAGGAGGGGACAGAAGATGGAATGTGGAATGCACACGTGAAAACCAGCCACCTTGGTGTGGGGAATTTACTCTCAGCTGGCACATCTAGCTAAAACCATGCTTGTCTGTCGCCCAGGCCTGAGTTATAGCAAATCTCTTCTTTTTGAGGGTGGGGGGGTAGAGGTGCTAGTTGTAGGAAAACAGTAAAAGAACTTTTAAACCATTTGCATAAAAAGGTTTATGGGGCTAGAGAGATCACTGAGTGATGAGAGCACTGGCTGCTCTTTCAGAGGACCCAGGTTCAATTCCCAGTAACCACATGGCAGCTACAACTGTCTGTAACCTATTTCCAAGTGATTTGATACCCTCACAGGACACACATGCAGGCAAAACACCAATGCATATAAAATGAAAATAATAAATGTTTTTTAAAATGTTTCTGAAAGTTAAAACTCTATGCACTGCTGTGCAAAGAATATTCCAGAAGGACTACTAGTATCTCTTCACAGCAAACTTCTCAAAGCTAAGTTAATTAGCCCTGTTTCCTTTTTGGCTCCCTGAAGAAGTGGTGACTATCGAGACTCTTTCAAGCGTGGACTCTAAGCATCCATCAGCCCCTTTGGCCTCTCGCACCCCAGAATAGAAGCAGCTGCGCACAGAGTTCAGGTGTCCCTTCAGCACACAGTTGCTTCTGTGTCTCTGTGCTTTTTTGGCAATGGCCTTATTGGTGTTAGGGTTTCTGTTTTCCTAGCATCCTTTCTGATGCGTGGATTTTTCTTGGTCTTTGAGCTATTTATAAGACCTTGAGGAACACAGTAGATGGTAATTTTAGTAAGGATTCTTTCTATCTAAAAGGGGAATATAATTCTCCTGAGTAAAATCATATTTGGAAGTTGCATCGAAGCGTAACAACTAAAGTGCCAGAGACCCAGCTGAGCGCACGACAGCTGCTCTTACAGCCTGGTTAGCTAGTGGGAAGTGCTGACAGCAGCAGGAGGCACTGGGGGCAAATGCAGGTTCAAGCATCCTGTGGACAAGCTCCCTGAGACATCCCGCCAGCCCTGCCTCCTCAAGAGATGACCCCTAGGAGACACAGCTTCTAAGAGGCCACTTAACGCCCGGCTCTCATTTCCTGGAGTTTTCTCCCGAGCGGTGTTTTTGGGCGTGCATCGTCTTGTTTGACCCTCACCAGGTACAGTCTCAGCGTGGAGCTGAGGGTGCACAGCTCAGTAAGCCCACAGGGTCCCCCGCATCATTCCTGCCCATATGTCAGGCTGAGGCTCAGGTCCAAGACCAGCAGCCCAAATCTGTACCTGCCTGTGTTTCACTGTGGCCACTCTAATGGGGACTAAGCCCCCAATCCAAGGCAAGAGCTAATGGCTTGAAATGAAGACTCAGGAAGTATAACAGTTGCCTCAAAACTCACACTCCTTCCTCTCCTTTGCCCTCTCTTCCTTTCCCTTCCCCCTCCTCCCCCTCCCTTTCCTGTCCTCCCCCCATTCTCACTCTCTCTATATATAGTCTTATATTTTTCAGTTTTATATATGTACATATAACTACATTTTTACATATATGTGTCTTTATATACATCCTTTAGCTATGCATATCTTTGTATGTATGTACATATAAAGATATAATATATTGTTTATGTATATTATAAGCTAAAATATGTATATACTAGTTTAAAATCTATAAGCCGGCAATCATTTATAGTAAGATCCCTGAGGAGCAGGAGGTTTATTCCGACCTCCTCTGTGCCTGTCCACAGCAGGTGTCCCTAAATATTTATTGACAGAATAGACAGCTGAAACAGGGCTTCCCAGGGTAGAAGATCCCAGCTAAAGGCTGCAGAATGCCACAGTAGAATTCACATAACATTCCCTACACAGGCCAGAAGGTTAGGGCCTACAGTGGGAGAGGGGACTGAAACATGGGAAAGCACCCAGCTTCCAGAAAGCCAAGGACATCTTAGACATTAGCAGTATAAACAAGAAACCCTAGACAGGACCCAAAGCAAGTTCAGGGAGACTGGAGCAGCTTGGCCTATTTCAGAGGGTGGGGAATTGCTGAGGCAGGCTTGGTGGCCCTCTCTTAGCAGAGCTATGGCACTGAGGAGAACTTGAAACCCAAGAATCAACCAGAGTTTTTAGGGCTATGTTGTCATCCTTTAAGTTCATAAAGAATCACTCAATCAGGTTACAAAAAGAAATCATAATGTTTAAGTATTAGTTTTCTATGGCAGTATGCCTCATCCATGGCTGTCCTGGGCTGCCTGTGGTAGGCTGGCCCTGCCTGACCAGCCAGCTTAGGAAAACTGCTGCTGGACCTGTCTTCTACATGGCTGAGACTGATTGATCAGGGGCATGGCCTGAGCACCAGGATCTGGTAGTGCTTCTCCCTTTGGTGATTTGGCAACACTGGCCTAGGAGTCACCAGCACCCACACCTCTCTCAGTGCAGATACCCCAAGATCACCCAGGATATCAGGGGCCATAGTCAACATGAAGCCTAGGCTCTCACTCCAAGCTGGACTGGGTCCTGCAGTTCCTAGCCCTGCTGCCTGCTGCCATGTTCCAGTAAGACTAGACTCTAGGATGGCTGCAGTGCCCCATGTATCCCTTCTCTCCCTCCTGCAGGTCAGCATCACAGTGATTGAGGCTCGGCAGCTGGTGGGCTTGAACATGGACCCTGTGGTGTGTGTGGAGGTGGGCGATGACAAGAAGTACACGTCTATGAAGGAGTCTACAAACTGCCCGTACTACAATGAGGTCGGTGCCCCCATGACTTAAGGTAGGAAAGGGGCCTCCTGACATGGAACAGGAGTAGCTGGCAGTTGGGAGGACAGAGCCACCAGCCCCAAGGTCTTGAACCAACCTCCTACAGCCAGCACACCGCATATCACAACCTCTGCACCCCCAGTATGCACCCTGTCTGGCCCTGCTATGCTACAAGCCAACCATGAACTGCTAGCAATGCCTGTGAACCCTTGTGAACAGTCGCTGCTGTTGTCCAGGTCTGAACCTGAGGGTAGCGCAGCTCACCCCAGCCCAGTCCAGGTGCCACTGGTATCATAAATGAGTCCCTCCAGACACCAAACCGCTCCTACACCTGTAGATACATCAATACCCATCATAGGTGGATACTGTCGCCCACTGCACTTGCAGGGACACTGAGATATGAGACCTTGCTGGTCAATGTCAGGGGGTATCTTCCCCTCTACTATGCTCCTTTCTTGATCTCCTGAGCCTCTAAAAGGCTTCTCTCCAGAACACAACCTTGACTTCAGCTGTGAGAAAGAAAATGACTACACAGGGTGGGTGAGGGACCTCAGAGCCTTAATAGTTTGACCTCCCCACTTACAGAGGAGATAACTGAGGCTTCAGGTCATAAAGAGCCTTCACACTGCCCCCAGGGAGCTGTTGATGGGTAAGGCCCATATTGACTACTGGTCCCAGATGGAACCCCTCATGATCGGCTCTGAAGAAGGTAGCTAGGCCTTCCCTGATGCCTGAGCACATTTCAACTGTCTAAAAACCTGCATGTCCTGAGCTTCCTGTCCTAGAGGGAGTACCCCAGTGACTTCCGTTAGCAAGGAGGGCCAGTCTAGCCCAAATGCTGCATCCATGTCCTGTGCCTTGCAGTGTAGGAAGAGCTGAGGGTACCCTTGGGCAGCTGTGCAGCCTCCAGCTGTGCACCTGCAGGACTCAGAACAGTTCTGCCTAAGCTGAACAAACTCCTGTATAACCACAGATTACTATGTGTCCCACTGGTCCCCGGGACAGAACATTACTGCTCAAGGGCCTCTGGCCCTAGATGGAATCAGGATATCCAACCTAGACATCTCTGATTTTATATCAGGCACATTCCTGACTGGAAAGCCTCTGTTCTAAATAAGGGTCTACCTTCCTCTGATGACTATGGTGACAAACACCAGTGGTTCTCTGTGGTTATTTGATAATGGTGAAGCCACGCTTGGCTGACTTGGGGGCGGGGTTCAGCTTGCATCAGATCCGTGTACCTCATGTTTCAGTCAACTTTCTTATGCCTACAGCTCTGAGGGTCCCTAGCAAACTCCTATTCTCTCTGCAGGAACCCAGCTCAAATGACCTTGCCACTGAGTAGCCCACCCAAAGTTAGAGGTCAGCACCCTCTTTGGGCAAAGGTTAAGAAACCCTAGTTTAGAGGAAAGAGCAGGAACAGAATCAGGGCTACTTGGCTCTGTGCACAAGAGCACCCTGTTACCAGGACGACCCGGAAAGATGGTCAGAGAGGGGAGAGAATGGTTTCCAGCTGTGGTCTTCAACTGTGCTTGGTCTTTCATGTTTCTGTTCCTGAAGGGTGAGGGGCTGCAGGTCTCCCCACTACTCTCCCAGTTCAGAGCCTGCAGATACATGGAAGGCTCAATAACACTTGAGTGGACTCTTACTAAAACGAGGGAGCATTGGGGAGTGCGAGACCATGGTGCATGGGGCAGCATGAGAGCTGAGACGACCAAAGCACAGCCCCCAGCCTCACGTCACCTCTAGCCATGCAGGAAGAAAGAGTGATATTGGGCCTGGCTTGACCTATTTGAAACCTTAAAGCCTGCCCCCAGTGACACACTTCCTCCACGCCTACTCCAACAAGGCCACACCGACTCCAAGGTTAGGGTTACATGTCCTGATTCTTTCAAATAAAGCCACTCCCTATGAGCCTGTGGGGGCCATTTTCATTCAAACTGTCACAAACACGCCTCAATGAATATGAATATGTATTGCTCTTGGAAAGTTCTCTAGGAAGTAGACCTCTTCCTTTGGCTCCACTGGAACAGCAGAGGCTGGTGGAAACATCAACTGTCTTAGCAAATCGCTAAGAAATCCTAAGAAAGAATCATGCTCAGGAAATACAAGGATTTTGACTCCAGCCAGCTCCGAGCACACGGGCTGGGTTCTGACCCCAGTTAGCCAGCTTCTTCCATGGGCTGGTCCAGTTCCCAAGCACCTGGCCTGGTAGCTCAACAGTACGACTTTAAACCTGCCTGGGAATAAGAGGCCTTTGATGTTTGTCCTTCCATAATAACCTGGCCCCATGTGGACCAACACAAACTCCCTTCTCTATGCGCACATGTGGTCTACCTGGCCAACCAGTGACCACTGCCCTCCTCTCACCAGTATTCACCTATCACCTTTGCCATGGACTCTTCTGTTTCTTCATCCCAAAGGATCCAGCCTTGTGCTATGACCTATGACACTCTTTCTGCCTTTGCCTTTTTTTCTGACTCTTTCCTTCTCCCTTGTCCATGTGGCACTTTCCTGAGAATATCCTAAGCACAACCAGGACACACCCTATGGACACCCGAGGACAGGACCAGAGTCTGTCACCCATCACCCAAGCATGGCTTTCCTCCACTTCCAGCCGGGTCTCCAGAGATCTCCCTTAGCTCCTCCATTCACAGTAGGCGTATGAGCTGTCCCCATCCTCCTAGTCACATCCTTCATCTTGTTGCCCCTCCTTCCCAGGAGCTCCCATGACAATCTCCTGCTTCATGGTCTCTCCAGAACCTTTTCCCAAGCTTCCTAACTTTCCATGGCTTCCTCGACCCACTAAGAAAGTCTGCCATTTCCTAGAGCCCTGTCCGGAGCAGGCTTCTCCTCCATCTCAGAGTTTCTGCCACCATCCTCATGCTGGTGGTTCATTACCAGATCCAGATTCCAGAGCTGCAGACCTTCACCCCAGCCAGCACCCCTGGGACTTACCAGCCATGTACAGTGAACATTTACTGTGCCCTTACCAAGTGCACAACTGAGTCCTGTCATTTTGATTTTACACCCATGCCTCCCTGCTTTTGTGTGGCCATGGCCCTGGAGTAGGACGGCATGGCAGCCTAATGTCACTATCCCCATAACAAAAGGGTAAACTGAGACTCGGGAGAGGAAGTGATGATCCAGCAGTTAACAACTAGATGTCACCGGCTTTATAGACAGCACATTATTTCACAGGGCTTAAGTGTTAGCTGTAAAATAGGGATATGGGGAATGGAGAGATGGCTCAGCGGTTAAGAGCACTGGCTGCTCTTCTACAGGTCCTTCCTGAGTTCAATGCCCAGCAACCACATGGTGGCTCACAACCGTCTCTAATGGGATCCGATGCCCTCTTCTGGTACGCAGACAGACAGAAAACGGTATACATTAGATAGATAGATAGATAGATAGATAGATAGATAGATAGATAACCATGTCACAGATTTAAGCAGGCTATTGACAACGACTATTGACTACAGTCAGAAATGCCTGCTCTTGGGATATTTACTCTAACGAAAGCCCTGTGGTAACATTAGATTCTTTCCCCTGCCCGCAAGTAACAGTAATTGTGCTCACTGCCCACATCTTTCCCCATCCTGGTGCACCCAGGACAAGGATGGGCACTATGAGTGAGCACGGGGCCTCAAAGCAGATGAGAACAGTTCACGGAGCCGAGTTTCTCTTTGTGGCTAAGGAAGTGCTGTCTCTCCTTGAGTGCATCTTTCTGAGACCCCCTGTGTTTTATCTTTTAACACTTGAGTTAGGGTGTATTTCCCAGGTAGCACTGTGGTTTGGTGGTTATCTGTATGCTCTTTCACCCCATGGTGTACCTCACAGTCAATAGCCTGCTTGATTCTGTGATAGTTGATGTCCACACCCCTATTTTACAGTTCTCTGGGAGTTGTGTCAAAGAACACGTGTCTAAGTCTATACTACAAAAAGGACAGAACTGGCTGAGAGCCCAGATTTGCTGGCTCCTTGGTTAGGGCTCTTCTACACACAGACTATAAACAAGGAGCACTCAGCTTTTGACATTGTAGCATGACATCATCTACAAATATGGTGAGTCTCCTGCAGCATGAACATAGGTAGTAAGGAGACTGTTCCATCCCCTGGTAGGATACATGGCCCTACTCCTTACCCATTCAGTCTCTTAGAACCCAGTCGGTCACCAGTACTGCCCATGTGAGCTTTGAGACTTATAGGGAAATGGGAGATACAGGCAGGCACTGCTCTGAAGGAGGGGCCGCAGCGACAGCACTCTGGTCTTTCTCCCCTCCAGTATTTCGTCTTCGACTTCCACGTCTCTCCTGATGTCATGTTTGACAAGATCATCAAGATCTCGGTGAGTGGAGAGCAGCTGCAGCTGGCAGACAGGGCCCACGCTGACCCATGCAGGACCTCGGCACAGCCCTGCAATGTGCCGTTCATAACACAGCAGCCCTGTGCCTGGATCCTTGGTTGGACAAAGGGTAGCAGAAAATGGATATTTCCCCCCCTCTTGCCCTTCAGCTGGAATCCTCTGTAGAACGTAAAACCTACTCACCCATATAACAACAGTGGAGGGAGGGGGACATGGTGTTGGGCAGGAGGGGCTGATGCAAACCAGCCCTGTGCCTTGCCAAATACCTTCCCTCTTGATTAAGAAGGATGGAGGTAACACTATCATCAATGGGCCCTGCCCCTGCCTTTGCCACTCCCACTCCCAACCCCAAAGGCTTCTCCACGCCCCTCCTAACTGGCTGCTTGTGATTCTGCTCTGGAAGGTCATCCATTCTAAGAACCTGCTTAGAAGCGGCACCCTGGTGGGATCCTTCAAAATGGATGTGGGGACTGTGTATTCCCAGCCTGGTGAGTAACCCCTTAAGAATGGGCTGGTGCATGCAGCTCCAGAACATACCAGGTCATTCCTGCTATATTGGTTCCTGTTTCATCCATCAAGAAGCATAGGCATGTTGCAGGAAGTATTAAAAACGAATGGCAGTTCCTGCCTCATTGCCTCCAACTCTGCCCCGGAGTGGTCCCCCGCCTTTGTCCCTTGCTAGCCCCCACAGTGGCCAGTCGGCTATGCCCAGTACAGGTGGGCCTGTACATGGTAACAGTGGGCCACATGGCACCAGAGCTCCAAAATCTCTCCACCCAACTCGCTAAGTTCCCTCTGTCGGGTCACTACCACGCCAGCTCCATGCTTCAAACCCCCCTTGGCCTTTGTGGTGCACGTCAGGCAATCCCATGCTTTGCCGCTGTACCTTTCTTTCTTGACCTCAGTAGAGTCTCCTCGAGAAGAAAAACACCACACAAACTTAGTTCAAAAACAATGGTAACTCAATCTCTGGGTGCAACAACTAGATGCTAATCTTGTAAGCCATATTAAATCTAGATCCTCTGGTGGCAAATCCTGTCGGATTTACCATAAACCAGGAGACACTGTAGCTACATCTTGGCCTATTGCTACCCTGTCCGAACCTCCAACCTCTCTCCTGCTCCTTCTCTTCCTCCGTCCAGCCCAGAAGTTCCACCTCCTACTCTCCCAGTGATTGGCTTCTTTATTCATTAGGGGATGGCTCACAATGACTCACTCCTTGTTCCAGACAGCCCCTCCCGGGAGAGCAGAATTAGCATTAAAATACAAACAGCACCAGGCCCAATCCACAATCTAAGCACAACTCACTGGCCATGAGTAGCCAGCCACGGGAGTGGCAGTGAAGTAGTGTACACTCCACACACAGATATGTAGGAGCCATGTGCGCCATGTCTGATAGGTGTTTGCTCATTATGGGGGAAGGGATCTGGGAAGTACAGAGAAGTAGCTTAAGTTCCCGTAGCACACAAGAACATCACCTCTCCTGTATCATAGGAGAGCAGTTATAAGGAGGGCAACAAGAGGCCTGAGAGGGGCCACGCCTACCCACTGCCTCTTGCTGCCACCCACTGAGCAGAAAAGACCCTGCTGTCCTTACAAAACCACTGTCACCCCCTCTGACAGTTAAGAGGCCTGAGATTCACAGATGTGCCAGAGTTTGGCCCAGCTAATCAGCTAGCCAGGGGGATACCAGGGGTACCCATCAAGTGACACCACCCAATCTAAGTGTGGTGACAACCAGTGGCAAGTGTAATGCGCAACTTTGGGGAACTCTGGACTCTAAAATCTCTTTTCCCCTAGGAGCAGCTATGACAAGAGAGGCTGTGTCTGATTGTAACTCCACAGATACCTATGGCCAACACTGTACAGAGTTGGTATCAGTACCCCAAGTGATGGTTTAGAGCAGCAGTTATCAACCTGTTGGTCGTGACCCCTTTGGGGTTGAATGACCCTTTCGAAGGGTCACCTAAGACCATCAGAAAGCACAGACATTTTGATTCGCAACAGTAGCAAAATTACAGTTATAAGGTAGCAATGAAAATAATTTTATAGTTGGAGGTCACCACAACATGAGATACCATGTTAAAAGGCCACAGCGTTAGGAAGGTTGAGAACCACTGGTCTACAGGGCTTGTCACTACATGGCCCAACTTGGGGATATCCATGAGTTTGAAGTAGAACTGCTCAGAAGGCCCTTTGTTGATGACAATACAATTTCATTCCAAATTGTCATATTTAACCCTCATAAAGTAATTAAAGACACAGTAACATCCCTTTCCTCTTTACAGAGGAGCCAGTGAGCAGAGAGGAATAGGGAGGGGCTTGGAGGAGCCACTAAGAAGTAGATGAAACAGTTGGCACTTTCTTGTGGCCCTAATAACACTCAGCTGGTGCCCACTGTAACCATGGCTTGTATAGGAAATATGAGTCTAGGACTATGCACAGGTCAAAATATTCCAGATGTGTGAGGCCTCAAAACACCTGTCGGGTATCTGTCAGCATAGTCAGCTGGGCCAGGGGTGTATCTCAGTTAGTGAGGTACTTTCCTGGCATACCCACAGTGCTGAGCTAGACCCTCAGCACTCTATAATCCAGGGGTGGCGGCACACAGCGACAATCCTGGCACTTGGGAGGTGGATGCTGGAGAATCAAAAGTTCAGGATCATTCTTAGCTTTATAGCAAGTTCTGTAACTGTGATTCGTGAAAAGAAAGATGGACAGGCAGAGGTGATAAGGAGATTTACCTAAAGTGAGACGGAGAGCCTGTTCTCCTGGTACCTAGACCTTCCGGAAGCCTCAGGGGAAGGACCGAGCTGGACATCTGCTGCATTGCTTCCCAGGAGACATGCCCAGCCATGCTCCATAGGTTTGAGTGCTGCCAGGGTCTCTGGCGTTGGCCTCCTCTCTAGGCTGAGAATCAGCAGACCTTCAGCCAAGATAGTGCAGGGGTTGAAGCCAGTGGAGAGCTTAGTAAGTACCCACAGTGATTGAGTTCTGGTTGAAAAAATGCTGCTGGGGGCAGTGGTGGAGTACCTCCTAAATCCCAGCACTCGGGAAGCAGAGACAGGCTGATCTCTGAGTTCGAGGCCAGCCTGGTCTACAGAGAAAACGCTGCTGTTATGGAGGAGGTCAGACACTGGACACATTCCGCGTCAAACTTCCCAATCCATGTAGGCACGTTTGTTCCCATCTGGCAGAAAGGAAACCGAGACTCTCCAGGTCCAACACTACAGTGGAGTCACAGGCAGATAGAACTTGAGCTCAGGCCTTTGTGGTCCTCAGATACAGTCTCTCCACTAGGGTAACCCACTCCCAGACTTATGGTTCCTCACAAGTCTGCCTCTGACCCTGGTAACCTCGCAGAGGCATGGCCAAGTTTAGCCTGATTGCAAGTGCAGGAAATTGCTCACTGTTGCCCTCTGCTGGACATAAGTTGTAGTTGCAGAGGCCAGAGCGGCTACCCTTTCCTTGGGCAGCCTTCCTCTGTCACAGATGTCAGAGCCTGACAGAGGTGACTGCTGTGGAGCTGGCTCTCCAGTTGTTTTTGCTTCTCCACTGGAGATCGCGGCATCCAGACTTGAGGCCTCTGAGGCCATAAACCTGGTGTGCACCCCACACAAGTACCCCTCAGCTGCATCCCTGACGCTCACCCAGCCAGAAATGGGACACTCACACCCATATATTAAGACAGCTCTATTTCATGTATGTCAGACCCAAATCTGCTACCTGTGGTTTTGTCACCTATAATCTTCAGCCTCGTTTTCAGGTTTATCTACCAATTGCTTTTGTGTTTAAAGGTAAATTTTGTGTTGCCCTAATCTTGATCTTTCCTTGCCAAACTCACCTTGTATATGCCTGTCAATCTACACACTCACATAAACACCCACTCCTTTGTCCGCAGCATAACAGACCCTGCTATCAATGAATCCACCTACCGTCTATCTACCCATACGTCCCCAAGGCCAGCGGGCAGCCACCCTCAGCCCTTGTCCATCTCACCAGCTCCTTCTTACCTATATCTACTTGGAGCTGTGAGGTCCTGGGCATCTGAGGCACCCTCCTCCTGAGGCCACCCTCAGCAGAGGGGCTCCAGTGACTCAGAACACTAAGGTTTCCTGGCCCCTCATCCCTCTTGGCTCTCATTGACACAGCTGTGGCCTTGACCGTCTTGACAGCTGGGCCTTCTAACCCCCACACACAGGCTGTATTCTGCTCCCTGATCCAACCTCAACTCAAGGGGCCACTGGGCTCAGAACCTTGGAAAACACAGGTGGAAAGGGAGGGAAGCTGGGTGAGTTCTGAGCCCTGGAGATTGCAGTACCTGTAGGCAACTAAAGAAGGTCTCCTCACTTCGTACCTTATTACTAACTTTAAAATCAGCCCAGTGGGGACTGATCTTCCTAAAACACCTCCTTTGCTGACACTTGTACCTTTCTCCACACTGTCCCGTGTCCTGGGGATACTGGGAGACACACTGCTAAACTCTGCTTCAGTCTAAACATGGAGACAGGCATTACATAGATGATTTCTGATATGGGAGGTGTGTACACGGGGCCGTGTAAGCACCAAGTGGTCAGGGCCTATTCCTCTGAAGGGGTCAGGAGAAGCTGTGTGGAAGAAGAGACTCTTGGATAAAGTGATCAGTTTTCCAGCTAACCAAGGGGGAGAAAGAAGGTGAGGACATTTGGAGCAGACACAAAGGCCTCGAGTTTGGCTCTGTGCAAGCTTAGGAACCAAGCAGGGAAGCGAGTAGCAGGATTCCCTTGCCAGATGTTTGGGCTTCACCTCAAGACAGGGAGACTCAGAAGGACTGAAAGGGAGAACATGATAAGAGAAGAAGCCTCTATTATAGTAAGCCCTATCTAGCAGCCATGTGGGACCAGCTGTAGTAGGTAGGAGAAACTGCAAGCTGAGAAACTCACTTGGAAGCAATTCAGAGTCCTGACACATGCTCCTGGGCAGGGTCTCCCCAGCCCTCTGCCTGCAGAGGTCCTCTATCTTCACTGGGTGGGCATCCAGAGCTGTGGCCTTGAGTCTCGGGGCGTGCAGCCTTGAGCTTGCAAGGACTAGCAAGCATTCAGCTTGGATGCCCTGTGGAATCCTGGGATAGAGATAGTAAATGCAGTGCCCCTCCTCACCATTGCAGAACACCAGTTCCATCACAAATGGGCCATCCTGTCAGACCCTGATGACATCTCTGCTGGGCTGAAGGGTTACGTAAAGTGCGATGTTGCTGTGGTGGGCAAGGGAGACAACATCAAGACACCCCACAAGGCCAATGAGACGGATGAGGATGACATTGAAGGGTGAGTCTCCATCTACCCCAGAGACCTGCACACAACCCTTCCTTCCCTCAGAGGAAGCTCCTAGAGTGGTCTGAATCCAGAATTGTTACCATCAGACTCCTTACTTCCATGCTTCACCCTGCCAGTCTCTCCTCTGGGGCCCAGGGCAGTGTAGTCACTAGAGTTAATAGAAGGTAGGACTTTGACATCCAGACTTCCAACTGAGAAAGCTGGTGGGAAGAAAAGATGCTGGCAACTTGGAGTCCTCTCACTGTCAGGGATCACAGGCTCCAGTGCCATGCACTCAGGACAGCAGAGAATGTCACTCAGGGTGCCAATCTTGGGCCACAGGTAATGCCTGCTAAGAAACACTCCAGGACATTGTCTGGACTCTCAGAACGTGCCTGGATCCAGTGGGCGTGGTCCCGATGGGCTGGGAGAGGAGACCGGCTCCTGGGAAGTTCTTGTCTCAGGGAGGAAGGTGGCACAGAACTGTGAAAGTTGATGCCATGATTAGCATATGGCACTACAGTCTACAAAGCACTGGGGCCTATGCACTGCTTTCCTGAGACGTGGCTGCTAATATTACTGCTAACGAGGAAGAAACTGGAGCTTGGTAGGATGGAAGCCTTTCCCAGATTCTAAAAATGGATAAGCGTCATGAAGCAGTGTCTTTTATCACAGTCTGGACCCTCTCAAGCTGTCCCTCACAGATTACACCAGGCCCCAGGGGGATGCAGCTGCTAAGATAGTGTGTGCCTGTGTGTGTGTGTGTGTGTTGGTGTGTGTGTGTGTGTGTGTATGAGAGAGACAGAGACAGACGGACAGACAGACACAGAAGAACACATATGCAAGCGTGCACTTGCTTTGTCTCATCTCCTCCCATCATAATCCTTGCATGGCTCTCGGTCTAAGGACCTAAGATGAGGATTCTCTAAGCCTGTCTATGGTGGAGATGACATGCTACCTATGCTCATAGGAACTTGCTGCTCCCCGAGGGCGTGCCTCCGGAACGTCAGTGGGCTCGGTTCTATGTGAAAATTTACCGAGCAGAGGGACTGCCCCGGATGAACACGAGCCTCATGGCCAACGTGAAGAAGGCATTCATTGGAGAGAACAAGGACCTCGTCGACCCTTACGTGCAAGTCTTCTTTGCTGGACAGAAGGTACTGGGGATGGACGTGCTGACGGCCGGGATGGCGGGCTTGGAGTAAAGGTGATGGGTGGGAGGAGGGCAGACCAGGAGGAGTCTGTAACCTCCAGCAGGGAACACACACACATACAGGCACGCATGCACGCACGCGCGAGCACACACACACACACACACACACACACACACACACACTGACACACATGCTGTGACTTCATCCCACCAGGGCAAAACATCAGTGCAGAAGAGCAGCTATGAGCCGCTATGGAACGAGCAGGTCGTCTTTACAGACCTGTTCCCCCCACTCTGCAAACGCATGAAGGTGCAGATCCGAGACTCCGACAAGGTCAATGATGTGGCCATCGGCACCCACTTCATCGACCTGCGCAAGATTTCCAACGACAGAGACAAAGGTCAGCAGCACAGCACAGACGTATCAAGGGGAGAGTGGGGCATGATGGGGAGAATGAATGAGGCCCCTTTCCCTTACACCACCTCCGACCTCAGCCAGACAGGGCTTTTAAGGGTCTCATTGTAGTCCCTGCCTCAAGGAAACGGGATGTAATAATTCAAGATCGCTGGGAGCTGACTGGATTTAGTGTTTAGCTCTGTTGCCTTTGCACCTGTTTTCCCATTGACCGACTGCAAATAAGAGCTATCATACAGTACAGCGCACATGCTGTGTGTAGGTAATCTCCATGTCTTACTAATAACTGATGAGAACAGTAACACCTGTTTACAGGCCTGTGGGGACTGACCGTAACCCAGAATCCAGGAACTCAGTGAGACAAATGCATCTCCCATACCTCCTGATACTCCCGGACAAACAGACATGATACCAAGTGACCAGAACAGCAGGCAGAAGAAACCAAAGCCCAGTTCCACATATAGGAGATACCCAGAAGTGAAACCAGATGGAAAATAGGCTTGTGCTTCCAGCACAGAGAGAGGGTGATTTGAAGCACCTGCTCAGGGGTGCGGGGCTTCTTTAGGGTGGCCCAAAGTATGATGGGGTATGACAATGGGTGCACAGCATACTGAACATACATACTGTAGCCGCCCAAATTCTATATGCGAATTATATCTCATCTTTTTAATCCTGTGTTTACAAAACTAACAAAAAAAATTAAATATAGGAGCTGGGGGGATGGTTCATAAGGATCTGAGTTTAAATGCCAGAACCTACGTTTCCCCTCCCCCCCGCCAAAAAAAAAAGCAGGGAATGAAGGCACTTGTAAGCCCAGCACTAGAGAGGCAGAAACAGGATCTCTGGAGCTCCTTGGAACCCAGCCAGACTAGCCAGCTTGCCAAGTTCTGGGCCATTGAGAAACTCTGACTCAAAAACAAAAAAACAAACAAAAAAACCAAAAACAAAACAAAAAAAGACATCTGAGATTGGCCTCCTATGCTCACAGGGCACCCATACACTCACATCATAAATATGCACACACATATAATAAATAGTTTTGTTTGTTCATGTCTTATCATATAGACCAGGCTGGCCTTGAACGCAGAGATCTGCCTACTAGAATTAAAGGTGTGTGCCCATATCCAGATTCTGACAAAAATAATTGTTTAAAAGAAAATACATAAAGAAGAATTAGATTCACATAAGGTAAGATTTGTTGACTGAGGCATGAGAAAAGAGACTCGTCAGAGACAAGGAACAAGGCTCCTCTCCAGTCTTGGGTCCTGCTCAGCCCACCATAGTCACAACCCAGGGTGCTTCTTCCTCAAGGAGCTGAGGACCCACAACTAACCAAGGGAACATAGAGAGGATGGGAAGGTCTCCTAAGCAGGAGACGTGTGGTAGATGGACATCCTACATCCCAAAAGAGAACAAAAAGAGTAGATCCGTGCTGTGGCATTCAGGAAGAACTGGCACCTGTCCACAGGAGGGGCCTATAGCAGGGGAAGCAGGAGCCTGGCTCTCCCTCCTACATACCCCACCAAGGCTCCCACAGGGACTAAGGAGAAGCCAGAAGGTACTCTGTGTAGGCATGGGTGAGAAAGCTCCCCACACCTGCCTGGTACCCAGCAGACAAATAGCCTTGAGCTCAGCACCCAGAAGTCACAAAGATCCCTGCATCCTGAGTGAGCCTTGATTATGACAGCCTTTCTGCCTCTCTCCTCACTGCTGCAGGCTTTCTGCCTACCCTTGGTCCAGCCTGGGTAAACATGTACGGTTCCACACGCAACTACACACTGCTGGACGAGCACCAGGACCTGAATGAGGGCCTGGGGGAGGGTGTGTCCTTCCGTGCCCGCCTCATGTTGGGACTGGCTGTGGAGATCCTGGACACCTCTAACCCAGAGCTCACCAGCTCCACGGAGGTGCAGGTGGAGCAGGCCACACCTGTCTCGGAGGTGAGAGCAAGTCTGTGCTACGTCCAGATCCCTCACAGGATCCTCTCCTCAACATGCAGCCGAGTGCTGGTTTTCCCCATTGCTGCCCTGCTAGGCGGAGGCCCTCATTTGACCTTTTCAAGACCTCAGTCCTCATCTACTTCTGACCTATGCCCTACCTAGAGATCCCATTATAGCCACCAGTGACCAGTGGCACCCCACCTCTGCCCCTCCTCTCAGCCATGACTGTCCTTGTATCTACAGAGCTAGCCATTCTCTCAGGAACAACTAGGGCTGGAGTTCAGACTGCCTAGCCTCAAAGTTGGATAGATCATACCCCAGCTATCAGCCAAGAACCTATCTATGACATTAGGAACCCAACCCAGGCCTGTTGCCCCACGAAAGCTCAGCACTGGGTTTAACTGCCTCCCCCTCAGAGCTGCACAGGGAGAATGGAAGAATTTTTTCTATTTGGAGCCTTTCTGGAAGCCTCAATGATTGACCGGAAAAATGGGGACAAGCCAATTACCTTTGAGGTGACCATAGGTGAGTGCTGAGACCATGGGGAAGGTTTTAGGCTTCTGGTTGTCACTGTTGTCACCATGGCCCAGGCTACAGAGAGCAGGCAACATTGATGTGTTTCCCATGACTGTCCTCAGACACCCACAAAGCAGCCCTGGTCCTTGGGAGTATGCTTGACTATAAGAGAGGTCAACCATCACTCTACCAAAAGGGCAGACTAGGACTAGAATGTCAGAGAAAGTAGGGGGACATCCCCCAATTCCCTGTGATGGAGAAGAGAGATGAGACATCCAGGCTATGCTCTGGGTTGGGCACAGCCATCGTCAGATCTCTCCCTTAAGGGTGACATGGGACCCTTCCCTGGGTGGTGTTATCTCAGCCCTGTTCTCTGACTTTGCCTCTCCAAGAGAAATACATGGAGGGTGGTGTGAGTGAGGAAAAGACTGCAGGCCTCTTACAAGCCGATCTTTGTCCAGGAAATTATGGTAATGAAGTCGATGGTATGTCTCGGCCCCCGAGGCCTCGGCCCCGGAAGGAGCCTGGCGATGAAGAAGAGGTAGACCTGATTCAGAACTCCAGTGACGATGAAGGTGACGAAGCCGGGGACCTGGCTTCAGTGTCCTCCACCCCACCTATGCGGCCCCAGATCACAGACAGGTGGGCCCTGCCACTTGCCCATCCTCCAGTGGCCTTGGCCTTTACCTCCCAGGGCTCTTGACCTCAATATCCTTCAACCTCCTTCTGCATCCCGCCCCAGGAACTATTTCCACCTGCCCTACCTGGAGCGCAAGCCCTGCATCTATATCAAGAGCTGGTGGCCTGACCAGCGGCGCCGCCTCTACAATGCAAACATCATGGACCACATTGCTGACAAGCTGGTCAGCCAGGCTGCGGGTGATGGGATCTGGGAGAGAGGGCGCATGTAAAACACAGGCTGTTTCTCCAGAAGCTTGTCTTGAAATACAGAATGGGGACACCCACAGGGTCCCAGAGCTCTGGAATAGATCCTAAGGGTCTACTCCTCTAGGTCTGGGCTCTCAGAGACAGCTGGGCAGGCCAGCTACTTCAGGTCTGCACAAGACCTCTCTCTAGTCCTGGTGTTGCTCTATCCACCATGGTCATAGCTCAGAGTGCTTCTTCCTGAAGGAGCTGAGGACTCATGAATAGCCAAGAGTCCCAGTGTCTACAACAGGCCCTGGGGAATTGGTGGCTCCTTCATAATATCTATAGAATGACCTACATTACTAGATTCTTCTTCCCTGGGTGAATGGGGAATATCTGGGAGGAGGGGGCTAAGGCCCAGAATGCCCTTGAAACCCTGCTTCACAGGAAGAAGGTCTGAATGATGTGCAGGAGATGATCAAAACAGAGAAGTCCTACCCGAGCGCCGTCTGCGGGGTGTGCTGGAGGAGCTTAGCTGTGGCTGCCAGTGAGACCGATGGAGAGGGCAGGGTGGGACAGGGACACTCTAGCCAGGTCAGGGCAGAGGCAGCTAAGACCTGGCTCTTCTACCCCTACCCCTCTGCAGCCGCTTCCTCTCCCTCTCGGACAAGGACCAGGGCCACTCCTCCCGCACCAGGCTGGATCGGGAACGCCTCAAGTCCTGTATGAGGGAGCTGGTGAGGCTGCAGCTGGACCCCGGGATCAAGGAAGCCAATGAACAGGGGACACCTGTCCTTGAGGTCATGGCTCAGGCTGACACCCAAAGCTGAGTGCTCCTCCACACTTTTCCCAACAGGAGAGCATGGGTCAACAGGCCAAGAGCCTGAGGGCTCAGGTGAAGCGACACACTGTACGGGACAAGCTGAGGTTATGCCAGAACTTTCTGCAGAAGCTACGCTTCCTGGCAGATGAGGTGTGTGGCCTGATAAGAGGGCGGGGAAGCACAGGAAGGCTGTCCAGATGCCCTGGGCAGCCTGTACCGCTCCGATAGCCATTGTTGATAAGGTTGAGCAAGCCCAGTGGGAGAGAAAGGAAGACTCAAGATGAGGGTCCTTCCTTTTCACGCCCCCAGCTTTTCCTCACCCAGGCCCAGCTCCCAGGAGTGGGATTCGGCGGGCTCAGGGTACCACTCTAGTGAGGTGACTTCCGCCCTTCTGTGCAGCCCCAGCACAGCATTCCCGACGTGTTCATTTGGATGATGAGCAACAACAAACGTATTGCCTATGCCCGCGTGCCCTCCAAAGACCTCCTGTTCTCCATTGTGGAGGAGGAATTGGGCAAGGACTGTGCCAAGGTCAAGACCCTCTTCCTGAAGGTGCTCAGGGGATGAGCCAAGGGTGGGTGGGGTGGGTTCTCGTAGAGACTCCACTGAGGCTGGAAGCCTGAGAGGAGGAGGTGGAGCCCTTAGCTAGCAGGTCTGGAGCCCACCTGTCCTCACCTGCCTTTCCCTTTTAGTCTCTCACGCCCAGCTCTGTCCAGTGAGGGGGTAGGCAAAACTCTTAACTTTGCCTAAAACTTCAGCACCACCCTGGGCCTCCCTTACCCTGTGGGTCCTGGAAGCTCTCAGGCTCTTGGTGACCCTGAACCTGCCCCTAGCTGCCAGGGAAGAGGGGCTTCGGCTCGGCAGGCTGGACAGTACAGGCCAAGCTGGAGCTCTACCTGTGGCTGGGCCTCAGCAAGCAGCGAAAGGACTTCCTGTGTGGCCTGCCCTGTGGCTTTGAGGAGGTCAAGGCAGCCCAAGGCCTGGGCCTGCATTCCTTTCCACCCATCAGCCTGGTCTACACCAGTGAGTTAGGCTTCCTTATCCTGGGTGGGCTACTCTCCCAGCTTGTACCCACAGAGGGCCACGGGGGCTACATGGCATGGCTTAGCCCACTCTTCCCCACAGAGAAGCAAGCCTTCCAGCTCCGAGCCCACATGTATCAGGCCAGAAGCCTCTTTGCCGCTGACAGCAGTGGGCTCTCAGATCCCTTCGCCCGTGTCTTCTTCATCAACCAGAGCCAGTGCACGGAGGTAAGGAACTGAGGAGGAGGGCTCTGGCTTTGGGAGCCTTGGGAGGCCTGCTAGTTCCCAGATCTTAAAAGGGAAGCCCTTCCGGGTAACTGGCTAGGCTAGTAGAGGCCAGCAGCTTGGACTACGCCCACAAGGCAAGGGCCCTGAGAATAGACTTCATAGAAGCCTTGATTTGGGGATTTCTGGAATAGCAGGGGGATCAATCATTCCTGCCTGCAGGGTTCCCTTAAACAGTGTCTGACACTTCTTCCCCATCCCTCACTCTGTGATCAGGTCCTGAATGAGACCCTGTGTCCCACTTGGGACCAGATGCTGGTATTTGACAACCTGGAGCTGTATGGTGAAGCTCACGAGTTACGGGATGATCCCCCCATCATTGTCATTGAGATCTACGACCAGGACAGCATGGTATGGTGGGCACTAGCACCAGTGACCTCTGGCAGACCCTCCCCTTGCAGGTTCCTCCCCCTTCCCCTAAAGCTTTATGCTGGCTGCCTCTGTAGCTACTGGGTTTGTTGGGAAACTGGGATGCTCACCAAACTTTCAGGGTGCCTCCTGCCCAACCACCAGTACCATGAGCCTTTTGGGGACCAGGCACAAACCATAGTGTTTCCCATCTCCTGGATAAACACACTGAGGCCAGGTCTTCCTGAGATGTACCAGGAGGCCCTGTTGTCACAGCCGCACCCCCACCCCAGGGCTCTGATCGCTCCCTATGCACAATCACAATCGGTAGCAATCTCACTGCTTTCCATGGAGGTCTAGAGTAGGGAGGAAAGATCAGGAGGGGCCAAGGTGCCTACAAGCCAACTCAACTGTTGGGGTGCCCAAGGGAACCCTAGAGTTTTGTTGTGTTAGGGCAAAGCTGACTTCATGGGCCGGACCTTCGCCAAGCCCCTGGTGAAGATGGCAGATGAAGCATACTGCCCGCCTCGCTTCCCGCCCCAGCTTGAGTACTACCAGATCTACCGAGGCAACGCCACGGCCGGAGACCTACTGGCTGCCTTCGAGCTGCTGCAGGTTGGGGGGAAGGCAAAGGGAGCAGGGCTAGGAGCCAGATCTCGGGGTCCTTGGGCTCTGTGGCCTGCCTGTCCCTTCTGTTCTGTTCACTGGGGAAAGGGCTCCTCTCCTTGGGCTTGACACTGAGATCTGTGACCTCATTCCTCAGATTGGGCCATCAGGGAAGGCTGACCTGCCACCCATCAATGGCCCAGTGGACATGGAGAGAGGGCCCATCATGCCCGTGCCTGTGGGAATCCGGCCAGTGCTCAGCAAGTATCGTGTGGAGGTGTGTGAGGACTCTGTGCACCTCCCTGCCTGTGACTTTCGCCCAAGTCACCTGTCCCTCTCCCTTTTGCTCCATGAAGCACCATGAGTGCACATTCCGAGTGAGCCACCAAACTCCTAGTTTCATGACACTTCTTAGTTTCAGAAAAAGATAAGGAGGGCCCAGAGTTGAGGGGGCTTGTCCAAGATCATGCCTTAGAGTCAGCAGCACTGACACAGGCCCAGCCCAGGCCAGTGCTGTCCTGCTCTGACAGTCACATCACTGTGCCCAGAGCCATTCTAAGCCCTCTGCCTTCCATAGTGATCATTACCCCAAAGACCCTACCTCAGTCTTCTGAGGACACTTGTCTCATGTAGTCTCCTGGCACTGTCCCACTGTGCCTGCCCACTGCAGTGTCGCTTCTACTCCCACCCAGATTATCCCAGGTGACCCTTCCCAGCCACCACTGGCTCCCTTTACAGAACCACCCTTCCCCTGCTATCAGGTGCTGTTCTGGGGCCTGAGGGACTTAAAGAGGGTGAACCTGGCCCAGGTGGACCGGCCACGGGTGGACATCGAGTGTGCAGGAAAGGGGGTACAATCATCCCTGATCCACAATTATAAGAAGAACCCCAACTTCAACACCCTGGTCAAATGGTTTGAAGTGGTGAGTATAGGAGCTGACAGATCCGGGCAGGGCTAGGTGTGACCAGTGCGGATTGCCTTGCCGGAGCCTCCTCAGCCCCTTTCTCTGAGACGTAGACTGTGAAATGTCACCACCATCAGGACCTCCCAGAGAATGAGCTCCTACACCCACCCTTGAACATCCGAGTGGTAGACTGCCGAGCCTTTGGACGGTACACCCTGGTGGGCTCCCACGCTGTCAGCTCGCTGAGGCGCTTCATCTACCGACCCCCAGACCGCTCAGCCCCCAACTGGAACACCACAGGTATGGCTACCTAAAGCCAAGGCCTGGCTCTTTTGTCTAGAGCATCTATCTATGGGCATTGTGGCACTGTTGGAGGCGGGAAGGGGGGTGAACTTCCTCGAGAACAGAGAAGGCTGCATGGGACTGCCCCTCACTCTGGGGCCCAGAGGCAGTGCTGGACAAGCCCTCAATAGGCTGAAGGAAGCTGACCTCTTCTATCAGGTGCTGGGGGAGACCTGGTCCCTCCCCTGGCATAGCCTCCAGACCTCATCTCCAGGTCTAGCCTCAGTTGTGCTGTCTGGATGCACAATGATCCGCCCTTCTCTCTAGCTCACTTCCCTTCCTCATGGCCATCTTGTTCTTTTTTATATTGTCCTGTCCCTCCTCTGCCCTGAGAAAGTTCCAGAGCCCACTGCAGATCATGCTCTTCCTTACTTCATGCCTCTCACTGTGACTCTGTTCCTCCTCTGTCTGTCTGTCTGTCTCTCTGTCCAGTCAGGCTTCTCCGGGGCTGCCACAGGCTGCGCAATGGGGGCCCCTCTTCTTGCCCCACAGGGGAGGTTGTAGTGAGCATGGAGCCTGAGGTACCAGTTAAGAAGCTGGAGACCATGGTGAAGCTGGATGCGGTAAGGCAAGGGACCAGCTCGATGCTGACCGGGCACACACAGCACACGTAGCGCCCTGGAGAGCCAGGCAGGCCTGTCCTGGGACTGCAGCCCAGACTTGCCACTCTGTGTAGATGTCAAAAGCCAACCTTGATCACATAGCACTGTCTGGAATAGGGTATTAGGGGGTCGGGAAGCAGATGGTGTGTACAAGTAAGACATGGAATGGTAATGGTTAGAGGCGATGACCTGCGGCATTCCACTTCAGAAATGACCCCCTAGGTGATGGAGCGCTTATGAGACAGGTGTCTTTTGTACCGGGGCCATTTTCCATGCCAAGTGCTGCCCGTGAGCCTGGGCTAGGGATTTCCATGGGGAAGTTAATTCCTCTGGCTTCAGGATCAAGGGGATCTACCTGATAGAAAAAGGCCTGTAGGAGGGGGCAGGATGGATCAGCCTCAAGCTGGCCTTTCTGAGGTCTAGTCTCTGCCCAGAGCCCTGAAGGGGCTCCCTCCCTCCCACATTTCCAGCCCCCTGTTCACTACCTCACTGCTTCACACAGCCTGGGGCATTTCCTAGCTTCTGAGGCCTGGGCTGAAATGATCTTCCTTTGACCTGGCCATGAGTAGACCTGGGGCTGCCAATGGTCTCTATAAAGGACAGCATGAGACACTGGGTCCTGCAGCTCTTGATGGTGCTGCCTAGAAAACTCACTGCCCAGATGCTTGGTTTTGAATATTCTGCTACCCAGCTCCCCATCACCTCCCCAATACAGACTCATCGGCTGTTCATAAAAAGTGACTCTAAGGTACAGCAGCCATGGATCTAGTAAGCCAGAGGGAACAGCAGGGGGAGCCCCAGTAGGCCCTTAGTCACATTAGCAGGTAGCCTGCTCTTCTGAATCTGAATGCCTTGTAGTCAAAAGCAAGGGGCTCACAGCTGTGTGCACCTTTGTGGCTCTGGTCCTTTGGTCTGGCACACTGCCTGCCCCTTCAGTTAGTTCTCAGTGGCTAATCCTGCCCTTTCTCCTTGGTTCTTTCTCTCTGCAGACTTCTGACGCTGTGGTCAAGGTGGATGTGGTAAGTGTGGGAACCGTGCAAGAGCCTTGGGGTAAGAGAACCATTCACTGACACCAGTGCCAGGCCAGAAGGACCTTTCATGGACCCAGCCATCCTTCCCTGAGTGCCAGTCCTGCCTTGGCCTATGGCTCACAGTGGCAGGCTGTGGCTCCTCCCACAAGGCCTTGCCATTGGTGGACTCACAGTACTAGGGGTGGAGGCGGTGCTCTCTGGGATCAGATGGCTGTAGTGAGTAGGAATCCTTTGGGGTCCTGGGAGGGATGGAGACTAGGAGAGTCGATGGGATGGTCAACCTGGCCAACCCCCAGGCTGAAGATGAGAAGGAAAGGAAGAAGAAGAAAAAGAAAGGCCCTTCAGAGGAGCCAGAGGAAGAGGAGCCTGATGAGAGCATGCTGGATTGGTGGTCCAAGTACTTCGCCTCCATCGACACAATGAAGGAGGTGAGGCCTGGGCAGGGTCTGGGGACAATGATGAATGGAGAGGGTGGGCTGCAGCTGAACCAGGTCTACATCACACCTTCCTCTCCAGCTCCTACCCTAATCCTCAGAGTCAGTTCCCTGCACTCTCCCTTCAGAGCCCTTCCTCGGGATGATGGGCAGTTCACCTCCCTCTCTTAGTCCCTCTCTTGTCAGCTGTGTGTTCCACAAAGATCTCTGACATTTTCATGATGAGCCAGATGCCATACTAGATGCAGTGTGAGTGCAAAGATAGGTGCCACAAAGGCCCTGAGCAGCTCCAGTCTTGTGACTGGAAGCTGAAGACCCACGGGCTATGGAGACATCAATACCTGGGAAGTCAGGAAAGCCCCTTCATGTTTTGGCAGCAACTTCGACAACATGAGACCTCCGGAATTGACTTGGAAGAGAAGGAAGAAGTGGATAGCACTGAGGGTGAGCCCTGGACCCCCACATCCGGATCCTAGATCCCTGCACTCATAACAATAACTGCTGCTTCAGCCCTGGTCTGGGCCCCAAGAATCAAGCTAAGGACCACTACAGTAGTTTCCACTCTGATCCGTTCAGCAGCCATAGCAGCAGGCAGACATGGAGAACAATAGAACATCTGAGCTGGAAGGGACCTCCTAGCTTGTTCCACATTTTCTACAACCTTCTCCATGGAACTACGTTAATACTATTCTGGAAGGGAAAGAGGATTCTGGAGACAGATCCATCTAGGAAATGCTGGTTTAAGCAGGTTCCTTCAGTGCACAACTTCTCAGAGCTTTTATATAAGTATTGTGCTGTGACTGTGTGTCTCTGTGTGTATCTCTGTGTGTCTCTGGGTGTGTTCATGTGTATATGTGTGCATGTGTGTCTGTCTGTGTGTATGAGTGTGTGTGTCTCTGTATCTGTGTGTCTCTGGGTATGTGTCAGTGTGCATATGAGTGAATGTCTCTGTGTGTGTCTGTATGTGTATGTCTCTGTGTGTCTATGTATGTCTCTGTGTGTCTATGTATATGTCTGTGTGTGTATCTGTGTCTGTGTGTGACTGTTTGTCTATGTGTGTCTGCCTGTATCTGTGTGTGTGACTGTGTGTCTGTGTGTATGTTTGAGTGTGTTGACTGTGTATCTACATATTTGTGTGTGTGTGTGACTGTGTGTCTATGTGTGTGTGTGTCTGTGTGTGTGTGTCTGTGTGCATATTGTGTGTGAACGTGAGTGCCCATGTCCCACACCATGCACTCAGAGCTCAGAGGATAACTTCATGTGTTACTCATCCTCCACCTTGTTTAAAACAGACTCTTGATGCCTCCGTGTACACCAGGCTAGCTGGCCTGGGAGCTCCCAAGGATTCTCTTGTGTCTACCTCCTATCTCCCCATAGGAGCTCTGGGATTATACACACTGATGCTACCATCTGACTTTTATATGAATTCCAGGGGTTCAAACTTAGGTCCTCACACTTACATAGCTAGCTTTTTCACCCTCTGAGCCATCTCCCCAAGCACTGGTGTTATCAATTTTTCAAAGAAAGATACTATATAAATGATTCCCTCCTTTAGTCCAAGCATGCAATGGCACTTAGGCCTGGGATTCCACAGGCTTCAGCTTGGGAAATGCTAATAGGAAGCAACTTTGTTAACATATACCTACAGAACCAAGGGATTCCACAGGCTTCAGCTTGGGAAATGCTAATAGGAAGCAACCTTGTTAACATATACCTACAGAACCAAGGGACCATGCGTAACAGGCTTCTGACTCCAGATCCAACTCCTCCCCTACTCTCTCTACCAAGAGCAGACAGTAGTCTGCACCCGTCTCAGGCATGACCTGCTATCTGCAGGAATCTCATGGAATGCATTGAGATTCCAAAGTTAAATGTGGAAAAAGTGGTTGAGCTGGGTCTGGGGCTCAGGCCTTCCTGCTCTGGCCCTTTCTGCCCCCACAGTGCCCTAGATTGACTAGAGCCTCCTTTTCTACTTTGGTCCAGGCCTGAAGGGGCCAATGAAGAGCAAGGAGAAGTCCAGAGCTGCAAAGGAGGAGAAAAAGAAGAAAAACCAGAGCCTTGGCCCTGGCCAGGGATTGGAGACTCCTGAGAAGAAGAAAGCCAAGATCGATGAGCTTAAGGTGAGGGTCTGGGAGTAGACCTTGTCCAGATGTAGGGTGGGAGGCGGCGGATGGGGCAGGATGCTGGCATGAGGCCTGACAGCCGGTCCTGTCCAGGTGTACCCCAAGGAGCTAGAGTCAGAGTTTGACAACTTTGAGGACTGGCTGCACACTTTCAACCTGTTGCGGGGCAAGACGGGGGATGATGAGGATGGCTCCACAGAGGAGGAACGCATAGTAGGGCGATTCAAGGTCAGGCAAGGAGCATGGCCCAGCCGTTGGTCCCCCCACAACCTCATTCCCTACGTCCCTCACCACTGCCTCTAAAACCCTTGTACCTTCCATGGCCCAGCAACTGAAGTGTTAGGGCCTTGTCACAGCATGTACCTCCACCAGTTGGCCCTGTCCAGGTGAATCTTCAGCCTGACAACCCTACCTCATGCCTTGCTCCAGGGTTCCCTCTGTGTGTACAAAGTGCCGCTCCCAGAGGATGTATCTCGAGAAGCTGGCTATGATCCCACCTATGGAATGTTCCAGGGCATCCCAAGCAATGACCCCATTAATGTGCTGGTCCGAATCTATGTGGTCCGGGTAAGACTCCATTTGGATCCCCTCCCTGCAGGCCCCAGGCCTCCTGCTGGAGGGACTGCTTCAAGACATTAGAAGGATCCACTGGTCTAGTCCCCATATTTCTAGAGAGCAAGTCCCACCCTGGTGACAAGAGGCAGCAGCTTCCCTAGTGCCACACAGTGAGACTTCTATCTCTAACCCAATGCCTCTCGACATCATGGGACCCTCTGGAACAGGGTGAGGGCACCCAAGAGTCTGCTTAGGCACCACTTACCCTGCCTAGGCCACGGACCTGCACCCGGCCGACATCAATGGCAAAGCTGACCCCTACATCGCCATCAAGTTAGGCAAGACTGACATCCGAGACAAGGAGAACTACATCTCCAAGCAGCTCAACCCGTCTTTGGAAAGTAAGACCTCAAGCTGCCCTCTCTGCCCACCTTGGCTCTTGGTCCAGCCCTCAGGTCTTGCCCATCTCAACCTGTACCCCCTTCCTAATATCCTCTCCAACAGGTCCTTTGACATCGAGGCCTCCTTCCCCATGGAGTCCATGCTGACAGTGGCCGTGTACGACTGGGATCTGGTGGGCACCGATGACCTCATCGGAGAAACCAAGATCGACCTGGAAAACCGCTTCTACAGCAAGCACCGCGCCACCTGTGGCATTGCGCAGACCTATTCCATGTGCGAGGACGGGGAGGGAACAGTAGCTGGGAGGGGCTGGGGACAGGCTGGGGGCAGGGATTGGGAAGGCACTGGATGGCTGGTGCATGGCTGCATCTTAACACTAAGACAAGGCTCCAGGTGGTAATTTGGAAAAGTAAACATGCTAGGATTTTGGACGTGGGGTGTGCCTTCACCCTACACACTCTGAGTGCAGCTTCAGGGGCCAGGCCTGAATACTCCAAGATAGGGTAGGGGATGGATTCCACGACAAAGGAGGCAGAATGGGTAAAGAAGAAAGAGATAGTGCTGGGCAGTGGATAAAGCCCTGATAGGATCTGGAAAGGTCTCTGCCTCTTACAGGCTGAGTGGCCCTGGTCAAGTTCCTTTCTTCTCTGGTTACTTGATGCCTCACAGGAGCCCTTGAGGGATGATGGGGTGGTGGTTGGGAAGCACTGGATGTCAGAGCCAAAGACAAAGTAGAAGGACCAGCCCCCAGCAGTCCTAGGTGGCCCATTGCTGTTGGAGGCAACAGCCAATTGTGGAGAACTGGCCGGAAGGATCTACCACCTGGGATGACCTGAACTGCTTCAGTCCTGTGTGTCTCCTCCCACCCACAGACATGGCTACAATATCTGGAGGGACCCCATGAAGCCCAGCCAGATCCTGACCCGCCTCTGCAAAGAGGGCAAAGTTGACGGCCCCCACTTTGGTCCACATGGGAGAGTGAAGGTCGCTAACCGTGTCTTCACAGGGCCTTCAGAGATAGAGGATGAGAATGGTAAGGGACATTGAAAGAAGCTGACTGGCCCCACTCTGGGGGGCTTCAGAGAGCCACACTTCTCCATAGGGCTTCTAGTTGTCCTCTAGTGACCTGTGCACCATACCCCAGAGCCCCCTCCAGTCTGCCCAGCCACATCCCTGACGCCTTCTCCTGTATCTCACACACTGTCTCTCCCCTCTTCCTCTCTCATTCATCCTCATGGGCCAGGAAAATACCCCATTTTACAGAAGAGCAAACTGAGACCCAACAAGTTCCAGCTTGTTGATTTGCCCAAGTTCATGTATCTCTACAGAGGCAGAGCAATGGTCTGGGCCCAGGTCTCTGGCTCCAAGCCCCACCTACCTCACACACCCACCCTGTTCCTCTCTGTCCATGAGGCACTTCCCAGAGGCTGGAGAAGGGTCTGTGCCTGAGAACTTACACCTCCACAGAAGTGGTTTCACCTCCTTTGTCCCTTTCACAACCCATTAGGGTTCTGTGTTCAACTTCTCTAAGCCTGGTAAGCCAGGGTCATGGGTCTCTCTGGAGCCTGAGGTATAGCTGAGACCTTGGCCCTCCTCAGTGTCTGTCTCCCCAGCAATAAACAAAGGTAAGGTAGGCAGGTCACCAGGGCTTTGTGTTCCTAAGCCCACGGCCCCATAGAGGCCCCCTGGTTCTGAAGAGGCCAGGTGTATGCACCTGATCCTCTGGCCTCCACAGGTCAGAGGAAGCCTACAGACGAGCACGTGGCACTGTCTGCTCTGAGACACTGGGAGGACATCCCCCGGGTGGGCTGCCGCCTTGTACCGGAACACGTGGAGACCAGGCCGCTGCTCAACCCTGACAAGCCAGGCATTGAGCAGGTGATGTGCACATGGCTGCGATCCTAAGGGTAGAAATGGGGTTCACAATATTCCCTGTGTCGCCCCCTGTATTCCCTCATACCGCCCCCTGAGGCCAGCTTGAATGCCCTGTGTTCTGAGAGCCACATCAGACTGTTGGCTCCCGCCCCAGAAGCTGTTACCAGCTATTGAAGACACCTAGCATCCAGAGCTAGAAACGTGCACCTTTAGATAGGCCAGGAGAATGGACCTCCTTGAGCACATGGGAAAAGGTCACTCAGACATCTGCCATACCCCTCTCTTCCTCAGGGCCGCCTGGAGCTGTGGGTGGATATGTTCCCATGGACATGCCAGCCCCTGGGACACCTCTGGATATCTCCCCCAGGAAACCCAAGAAGTGAGCTGCCTGGGCACCAGCACTGACCCCTCACCCCACCTCATCCACATCCCACCACAGCCTAGACCTCCTTCCAGTAGAAGGCAGCCTGGATCAGTCACTATTCCCGGGGCCTCAGGTGTGGCCGGGCCCTTCTAGGGGAGAAACAGACCAACCCATGAGTTCTAGGACCTGCTCTAAGTGGGGCACCACCTGCTCTGCCCTGAATGAGATGACCCACATCCAGCACCCTCTTACACACAGTATCGCCCCTCACAAAGACATAGCCACCCCTCACAACCACCTGTGCTCACATAGTGTCTCTCTCTCTCTGCTCTCTCTCTCTTCTCTCTCTCTCTCTCTCTTCTCTCTCTCTCTCTCTCTCTCTCACACACACACACACACACACACACACACACACACACACACACACACAATCCTAGAGGCACACAGAAGAACCCATCAGAGCCAGTTCTGTACCACTGTCACATTCTACCAGCCTTTTTTCCTGGTGACTGCCACATTGTAGGAGACCGAATGCCTGAAAAAGACCAGAGGTGGTGGGTTGGAGGGAGCTCCAATCTGGAGCTAAGCCATCTGTCTCACCTAGGTGGTCTTGGCTCCTGAAGCTGAGTGTCGCCCTGAATGAGGGGTCAGGATAGTCACTGCCCATTGAGTATCATCAGTCCCTGGGTTCGGGCTAACCCTCTGGACGTACAAAGCTGCCCATGTTCTTGTTTTCCAGCCCTGATGTTGTCATCCTCAATTTCTTAATGGTTTTCTTTTCTGACAATACTGGGGATTGAGCCTAGAGCTTCATGCATACCAGGCAAATGCTCTACCCCTGAGCTACGGCCCTACCCCTTATTTCTTGAGGACTTTTAACCAGGGATTGGGGACAGTGTATCCATTTTACTCTGGCCACAAGCAAATGGTGCCACCAGCTCTGGCTGTAACAGTCTCCAGCCTGAGGCTGTTGTCAGCCTTCTGTTCCAGGCTTGACCACGAAGGGGTAAACCCAACTCTATTCCAGAGACCCACATTCCCACCCATGAACCTCACACATAATGGTTGAAATGTAACCACCTCATTTGTAATTTCAACTAAAACTCAAAGGGGACATCCTTTTTGAGGACAAGGACATAAAGGAACCCAGAGTTCATGGGCTTCCACTTCGGGCCACTGGGCTTAACTCTGAATTCCTTAGAAATAGAACAAAGCTCTGGCCTTTAGAGACACACGGACAGAATATGCTCCCTTCCTCGTGGATAGCTGCACACCTGCATGGGGATGGCTGGGATGGCCGCACTCCTCTCTCCTTCCTCCCCATCTTAGCCTTACAGCCCAGGAGTGCTCATGGGTGTCTGCTCCAGACCGGCTGGTTTTCCCCTAACTGAGGCACCTCGTTGTTTGACTGGACAGAAACCTCCCTCTAGTCTCCTCCCCAACTCTCTCAACCTACTCAAGTCTCCCAGGGCTTCTCTTGTTAGTACACTAGAGACCGAGCCCTGACCTGTCCCCAGAACCTGGGTCAGGCACTACCCCAGGCTGCTGATGGGCCTCCCCACTCCTGTCCAGGTATGAGCTGCGGGTATCGTGTGGAACACAGATGAGGTGGTTCTGGAAGACGACGATTTCTTCACGGGAGAGAAGTCCAGTGATATTTTTGTGAGGGGGTGGGTGACAATCACTGCCCTGGGAGAGGCAAGCTGAGCATGCCTGCTTTTCAGGGAGAATGGATAAGGGGGTCCTGGGGTGGGAAGAGGCCCTTGCGGTGTGACCACAGAGCTGGAGCAGGTGACTCCTCCCAGCAGGTGGTTGAAGGGCCAGCAGGAGGACAAACAGGACACAGACGTACATTATCACTCCCTCACGGTGAGGGCAACTTCAACTGGAGATACCTGTTCCCCTTCGACTACCTGGCGGCCGAAGAGAAGATCGTTATGTCCAAGAAGGAGTCTATGTTCTCCTGGGATGAGACGGAGTACAAGATCCCTGCACGGCTCACCCTGCAGATCTGGGATGCTGACCACTTCTCGGCTGACGACTTCCTGGGTGCAGAGAAGAGAAAGCCTAGGGCCCAAGCTGAGGGATGGGGTGGGCAGGCTGAGTCCATGGGAGGGGGTTACATAGTCCTCAGAGCCAGAGGTAGCAAGTGGGGATCTTGCCTCCCCAAGAATCTTCCCAGTTGCTTGTCGGGGTCATAACTGGAACAACAAGGTGCAGTGGGCACACCAGGTAGTCGAGGTAAAGCTGAAGGGAAACCAGCAAGACTCTCTAGGGATGCAGATTTCCCTGAGTCTCAGATCGCACCAAACTCTATCTGTGTCTGCAAGTCCGGGTTTGATGAGACATCGGTAAATGCACTATATCCAGGATGAGATGCCTAGAGACACTTAAGCTAAGAAAGGCCTGAGCAAAACCAAGAGTGGGAAAGAAAAAGAAGGAAGCAGGGCAGTCCCCACCCCTGCCATGTCTACCCAAAACTGACTCCGATGTTACCACAGGGGCCATCGAGCTGGACCTGAACCGGTTCCCAAGGGGCGCTAAGACAGCCAAGCAGTGCACCATGGAGATGGCCACTGGGGAGGTGGATGTGCCCCTGGTTTCCATCTTTAAGCAGAAGCGTGTCAAAGGCTGGTGGCCCCTCCTGGCCCGCAATGAGAATGATGAGTTTGAGCTCACGGTGGGTACCACTTCCTGCTTGGGATATGACCTACGTGGGCCAGGCTGGGATACCTAGCCCGGTGGTTCCGATGCTGGAACTCTCCTTTCTGTCCTTCAGGGCAAAGTGGAGGCGGAGCTACATCTCCTCACAGCCGAGGAAGCGGAGAAGAATCCGGTGGGCCTAGCTCGCAATGAACCTGACCCTCTAGAAAAACCCAAGTGAGTTCCTGCCTGCCTAGACCCCCAGTCACGCCACACCATGGGATCAGAAAAGAGAAGAGGGCCCTTACTCCACAGGCAACTACTTTGTTCCCTCCTGGCACACAGCCCTATCATGGGGGAGCCCCTTCCTTCAACCCTGAAGCTACCTCTTCCCTCTGAACCAAAGGAAGCCCAGCCCCCAAGTCCAATAGTGATGTGGGTTCATCCTAGTTTTTGACAAGGGCAATGCAAGCACTCCAAAGGTGGCCAGATCTGGTGCCAGAAACTGCTTGGTGCGAGTGGGCTTTCCTGTGAGTGGAGGTCTCTCGCCAGCCCCTTCCTATCCTCCTGTCGTTTCCCTCTGCTTGTCTGCTCTTCCCAATGCTCCAGTCGGCCCGACACAAGCTTCATCTGGTTCTTGAACCCTCTCAAGTCTGCCCGCTACTTCCTGTGGCATACCTACCGCTGGCTGCTCTTCAAACTCCTCCTGCTCCTCCTCCTGCTGCTGCTGCTTGCCCTGTTTCTCTACTCTCTGCCTGGCTACCTGGCCAAGAAGATCCTCGGGCCTGATCCCTGCAGCCTCCTGGGCCTGGTACTTCTTCCTTCTGCCTCTGGACATGGGCTAGCCAGCACATAGGGCATACTCAACAGATACAAACACATGTATAAGTTCATATGTGTACACACAGTGCACACACATACAGAAGCACACACATGCACATAAGCATACACACACAAACCCAGCGCATATGTGCATCCACATAAACGTACATTGCAAACTTTTAAACTTTAAATGTAATCATACTCTCATCAGAGCCAGAAATGGCTATTTTATATTTTTATATTATTAGGCCAGAAAGGTGACATAGCTTATTCGAGGTCGCCTAGCTAAGTGGCACTGGGTCTCCAGCCTAGGTGCCAAAGTGCCAGTCTCGTGTCCACCAGCTACAGCAGCGTTATTCTCAGACTCTACTCCAGTTCACAGCAGGAGAAAGTGAGTCATGGGTAGAGTAGTACGGGTGGGGGCGGGGGCGGGCATGGCGGGGCAGTGCAGGGGGCGGGTTTGTTTAGGGTGAGCAGATTTTTCTGAAACAGTTCCTCCTTGAGTAAGAGACCTCCCTGAGCACAGCTGGTTCCTACCCCGAGGACAAGTCGTTCCACCAGGGAAAACAGTCAAGCTGACATCAGCTAAGGACCATGTCCCTGCAGGCTTTGAGATTGGCCAGCATGTTCTCAGTTCACTGGTTCCCTAGGTCCAGGAAGTAGGAATTCCTGTTAAAGCATCTTACAAATGAAGAAACTGAGACTCAAGGGAGTCTAACCTGCCCACAATATCTGGGGATAGAAATTCAGGCAATCTAGACCCACTTCCCTGCCCTGATACCCCTCTTACAATAGGGGTATGGCCCGCATCTTCTGAAAGATGATGGGCCACTTGTTGGAAAGTATCCAGAGGCTGGGGCTATGGCTCAGTCAAAAATGCTTGCAATGCAAGCATGAGGACCCGAGTTCAAGTCCCTAGCACAAAAAAGCTAGGGCATGGCTATACCTCAGCCTGTGACCCCAGCACTGTTGGAGGCAAACATGGGAGGATTTCTGGGGCTTCCTGGCTGCCACACTAGCAGGGTCAGTGAGAGACCCTAGCTTAAGTAGAGTTCTACAGCAGGACCTCCTAGTCCCTCCTCTGGCCTCCATGTGTGTATACAGCTGTGCCCACTGGCATGTACACACACTAGAGTATATCCAACACTTTAATTTTATATTGTGACATTTTATGGAACCTGATGATCTTGTGACACAGAACTGCAGACAGTCGAGGCTGACAAAGGAACCTTAGCAAGGAATTCTGCAAAAGGTGGGACAGGTTAGCACCCTGATGGCGGGCAAGTCGTGGAGAGTGAGGCACGGCACTCAGGCTGCTTGGATGCTTGCTGTAGACATTATCTGTGGGTTTATTATAAAGGGAGGGTTTGAGGGCCAGGGACGTAGCTCAGTGGGCGGCATGCCTCCCCAGGATTCATGAAGCCTTACGTTTAGTGTCCAGGGCTACATAAACCAGGGGTAGTGATGCATGCCTGGAATCCCAGCCCTCAGCCGGTAGAAGCAGGCAGATAAATCAAAAGTCATCCTTGGCTACATGGTGAATAAAAGGCCAGCCTAGGCTAATTGAGACCATGTCTCAAAAAAGGAAGGAAGGAGGGAAGGAAGGAAGGAAGTTGATCAATTCTGATTTCCTGAGAATATGGGAGACAGAAGCCTGCATGATATACTACGTACGTGATCTCAGGAAGGACATGTGTGGTCTGCAATACCAAGGTCTGCCTCAGTGCATCACTGCAAGTGATCGGGCTGAGTACCTGACAAAACTGCCACCTAGGTGCAGGGTGGAGCTGGGGCAGCAGTGATCTCCCAGAGAAGGTAGGGTCTAGAAGCTGTCAATCTGATACTAGATAAGGGCTCCACCTTGGCTCTAGCACTCACTATGAAAAGACAGAAAGGTGGGAGCCTTGTGTGGGTGGCTCATGCTGGTTATCTAACCAGCCCCTCCCATCTTCTCCCCACTCTAGCCGGCCTGACACTGCGTTCGTCTGGTTCCTGAATCCACTCAAATCTATCAAGTACCTCATTTGCACCCGGTACAAGTGGCTTATCATCAAGATTGTGCTGGCGCTGCTTGGGCTGCTCATGCTGGCCCTCTTCCTCTACAGCCTCCCAGGCTACATGGTCAAGAAGCTCCTAGGGGCATGAAGCGTGCCTCACCCCAGCTCGCCCCAGCATCCCTCCAGGGGCTGCTGCCTTTTTGCCTTCCCTCACCCGGACTTTCTCCAACTCCCTGAGGAGCCCTACCACACCTGCCAGCCTTGAGCAAGACACCTGCTTGCTGGGCTTCCATCCCCACTCCACACCCAAACTGCTGCTTGCCTGATCTTGTCTCGGGCCTGCCTGGGGTTTGGGGCACAGTTGGCCTCCAAAACCAGACACCCTCTTGCCCCACCTTCTAAGGTACCAGGTTCCTCTGCCCAGCCCTAAGAGTGGTAGTGGCCCGACTCTCCCTTGTGCTTTCTAAATCTTTTGTTAAGGCTCCAGAGAAATGAACCAAGGAACACGGGGCAGTGTCCAAGGCTCTGATGAGTAGGAACACGTGGAAAGCACCAGAAATGCCAGCAGAGGCGACACACTTCTGTGCAGAGCATCCTGACAGAGGCGGCAGCAGCCGCCAGCTGCTCCTACGCATGCTCTACTCTTGGCTCCGCCTTTTTCCTCCCACAGCCACTTGGCTGATTATCCTTGGGCTTCCCATCACTACCCAGAGCTGCCTCTGCCTAGGCCAGTGTGTGCCAGCTAGTACGAAAACTCCAAGAGTAACTAGGGTGTACTAGCTGCCTTGAAGACTGCCCTGTCCTGCCTCCTGGCAGCTACACCCGAGTGCACACTTAAGATTGCTGTCCTTTTGCCTCTGGGAGTCTGCTGGCTGCTTTTCCTTTCTTGAGTGTGATTTTTTTCTCTCTCTCAATAAAATAAATCAAACTCGGAGACAGACGTGGAGTAGGGAGGGATAGGTTTTGGGGGGGGGGGGAAATAGTAAAACTCTTGTGGATAACCTCTTATGAAGCAACATTTAAGGTGGGCCTTAGGCACAGGGCTGCCGGCCAAAGTGGCAAACCAAAATGCCTACCTCCACAGCCCAGAGGGCACACCATGTGGACCCAAAGGCCCCAAAGCATGGAGACCTTCCTTCAGTTTGGGGATGATGGGAAATTATATGACTCCAAAGCCCCAGCTTCCACCCGTAATGACTAGCATTTTCCCAAGGACAAGAAGGGACCCTGGTGCTGGTCTCACCACATCTGAGTCCAGGGACAAAGCTGCATAATACCACTTAGGTATTAGGGCAGAGGGACCCCTGTCCATGTAGAGTTGGCCTCTTTCACGGCATTCAGCCTAAGCTTTCAAAGACTTTATTGGAACTTCGGGGAGCATCACTGACCCATTTTGGCAGATCAGTTCAGAAAAACCCAGGGTGGGCCTGTCTCTCAGGCGACAGGTACAGACTCAATGACACTAGGTTTTGCAGATCCTTCTCTATTTTGAGGGCATCCGGAAGCCCTGAGTTGGAGGGATCTGCAGTTCCGAATTTACCTGGAAATTAAAGGGTGAAGGTCATTTTCTTGCCCTCCATGAGGGCTCACATGCTGACTCTCCCAGAGTCCCACTCCCTGCAAGCATTGCTTCTCTATAGCAGAGAGGTGTCAGGGTCCCTGGAGGATGCCAGGGTGTGTGGCCTGGGACCTGAGATCAGCCTGGAGCCCTATGTCCTCTGTGGCTGGACAAGGGACTAGAGACTGTCACGACCATCTTGGCCTCAGCCCGACCCTGAAGCATCCCACCAGTGTGCAGCCAGGGCACAGGGACTTTTCCTTCCTCCTCTGGCCACTCCATAGGAACAAGTTACAGTTATCACTGGAGGGGACACCTCTGACAGCACAGGATATGCTCCCCACTCATGGGGACCCTCAGTCATATCCTGGAAAGCTGGTCTGGCGGGAGGGGCGGGGCTCAGCGCTGTAGGAGCCTCACCAAGTCTCCAAGCTTCTCTCTGTGAACCAGAGGAGAGCATTTCTGCCCAGCCCCCTGGCAGGTTGTTAGAGGATACAAAGGTGAGGAGGGACCTGGGACCCGGAAGCTACTTCTGGACTTGGTACTGTTTTTAAAAAGAATAATTCTGGCCAGGTGTGGTGAAGAATGCATTTGATCCCAGCACTCAGGAGGCAGAGGTAGACGGATCTCTATGAGTTTGAGGCTAGCCTGGTCTACATAGTGAGTTCCAGGATAGCCAGGGCTATGTAAAGAGATGCTGTCTCATTAAAAAAAAAAAAAAAAAAAGAGGAAGAAAAGACAAAGAAAAAAGGAAGAAAGAGAAACAAACCAACAAACAAGGATGGTTGTGAGCCAGTGAGGTTGTTCTGCAGGAAATGTGGTTGCCAGAAAGCCTGACATCTGGTCCTATCTCTGGTACCCACATGGTGGAAGGAGATTATCTCCCAAAAGCTGTCTTCATGTGTGCTATGGCATGGGAGAGCACACACACACACACACACACACACACACACACACACACACTAGCACACGTGCACTTAAGAAAAATTAAGAATGATTCTACAGCTGGGCACTGAAGCACATGCTTGTCACTCCATGAGTTCGAGGCCAGCTTGCGCTACAACGTGCAAGGCTCTCATGAGAGGGGAGGAGGGAGACACAGATGTAACTCAGTTTGTAGAGCTCCCGCCCAACATGTACAAAAGCCCAACATTTGCTCCCCAGCAGCACATACACGGGTGTGGTGGCTCATGCCTGTAATCCCAACTGTCCCAGGTGAAGGCAGAATACCAGAAGTGCAGGGTCATCCTTGGCTACGTATAGAGTTTGAGTCCAGCCTAGGCTACCTGACACATTAGCTCAAAGAATTAAAGTTAAAAAGCAACAGAGCGGTGCAGAGCAGAGTGACCCCGAGGTCACAGTCCTGTGGGCCTTGGCAGGACTGCCAGCAGTACCAGCCTTGCCAGCAGGTGCCGCCTCCTGAGGTGCGGTTTCTGATCTTAGTGGGGCCCATGTCCCAGCACCCACCTTGGCCTGGAGATACTGCTGCAGCAGGGACTGCATCTCTGCATTCTGCTGCTCCAGAGAGTCATTCTCCATGAGCAGCTTGGCCCTCTGGGTCAGCACAAGGCTAGGGGTGGGACACAGGAAGCAGGTTAGGTAAAGGTTGGCTCGGTCTTCCATCCTCTACTGATTACAAGCCAGGCCCTTGGTGTTTCTGCTCTGGTGTGAGTAGGGGAAGACCTGAGACACCTCCCTTCCTCCCAGGCTAACAGGGACAGACAAGGAGAGTGGGAGCACCACCTGCCACCACCCACCCCCTCAGACTGTGTGAGCACAGGAGACACAACTATGCCCCTGGACAGGATTGTCCCTACAGACCACCCAGCTCCCTATCCTTCCAAGCCCTGATGCTAACTAGTATTTCTCCAAGGCCTTGTACAGCGCATCCCAGAGGTTCTGCTTGGAGAAAGGAATAACCGTAGCCAGGGATTCCCAGTACTCTGAGTCCTTTGAGTTATCTCGAGTCTCTTTCTTCAATTTCTGTACTGGTCGAGCGTCCCTGGAAGTTAAAAGCAGTGGTGCCTGTTTCTATGTGCTACCCAGGCAATGCCAGTCACATTTGTGTGTATGTATGTGTGTGTGTATCTGTGTATATGTCTATGTGTGTATGTATGTGTGTGTATGTATATGTATGTATGTGTCTGTGTATTTCTGTGTATTTGTATATAGATATCTGTATATGTATGTGTGTATGCATGTGTGTATGCATATGTGCATGTGTATGTATGTGATTGTGTGTGTATGTATGTGTGCATGTGCATGTATGTGTGTCATAATATGTATGTGTTGCATGTGTACATACGTGTGTATGTATATGTGTATATATGTGTGATGTATGTATATGCATGGGTGTATGATGTGTGTATGTGTATGTATGTGTATATATGTGTGTATGTGCATGTATGTGTGTATGCACATGTGCATGTGTATGTATGTGTATATATGTGTATATACATGTATCTATGTGTGTCATGTATGGTGTGTGTAATGTGTATCATGCATGTAGTGTATGTGTGTGTATGTTGTATGTATGTGTGAGTATGTGTACAACCATTTCTCCTCTACCCCGACATTGTGCCCCAGCCTGCCAGCACCCATGTCCCCAGCAAGCCCTCCATCATCCCTGTAGCACTGCATACTTAGGCTTCTTCAGCCCCATGACAAAGGCCTCCAGAATCTTGAGGACATCATTGGGGTGGATGAACTTGGGTGAAGTCAGGTCCTCCTGCTCTCCCAACTCCTTGCCCTCGAGGCTTTCGTTGTCACCTCCCTGCAGGTCCTCCTGCTCTATGGACTCCGCTCTGACTTGGACACCACGCTTCCCCTGTCCACCTGGGACATCAGGCTCAAACGTTCCAGGGCTGACATCAGGCTTGTGCGCTCCACGTTGCTTTGAATGGAGGTACTGACCTGGAGAGAGGTACAGGGTTGACTGTGGTCTGGATATGCCCAAACACACAGTGAGAAACAAGAGAAGGAATCAGCAAAGTTCCGAAAAATCCTGTGGATGGACGCTGTGCTCGCTGGTTGTGTGTCAACTCGACGCAAACTAGAGTCATCGGAGGTGAAGGAGTCTCAGGTGGGGAAATGCTTCCATGAGATCCAGCTATTGGACAATCTCTCAATCAGTGATCAATAAGTCATGAGGAGCGAGCCAGTAAGCAGCATCCTTCCATGGCCTCTGCATCAGCTCCTGCCTCCAAGTTCCTGCCCTCTTTGAGTTCCTGCCCTGACTTCCTTCCGTGATAGACGACAGTGGGGAAATGTAAACTGAATAAACCCTTTTCTCTCCAACTTGCTTTTTGCTCATGGTGTTTCATCATAGCAATAGAAACCCTAACTAAGACAGACACATTTATATAATGACAGAAGGCAGGTGAGTAGGGAGGGGGAGGGGCTCTGGAATGAGACCTGTGTTCCGTCTCTAAATCCAGTTCACAGGTGTTCACCGTACTGCTAGTCACATTCTCCAAAGCTGTAAATACCCCTTTGGCTCATACATAATAGAAAATCAATCCTGGTAACATTTTCAAATTTAAATTGCCTCCTCCTGTCCCATTATAAGAGTACATCATGAATTATTAAATACATTCCTTAAGCATGGAAATCTGAAGTTTCCAGTCTTCTATTTCAAATAATGCTGCAATTAAAAAAAACTATAATAAACATATAGTTTCCAATGCACTAAGCAGAGTACTCAGGGGTATGCCTTAATCCCAACACTTGGGAAGGCAGAGGTAGGAGATTTAGAAGTTCAAGGTCATCCTTGGCTACATAGAGTTTGAGGCTAGCCTGAGCTACATAAGACCCTATCTCAAAAATCAAAGAGAGAAAGACAGAGCAGAGACAGGAAAGACAGAAAGAACAGAGACAGAGTGACAGAGGGAGAGGGAAAAGGGAAAAAGGAAGAGAAAGGAAGGATTTCAACTGTGTTCTATCTATAGAACAAAATCCTAGGAGAGTTGTAAAGTGACTGATGCTGTCAAACTGTCCTCACTGAACGGACGGCTCATGCACCTCCGCCAGGTTATGAGTGTGCCTGTAACAGCATCAGTTCTATGTGAATAGACATTGAATGGACATTCTCGTCTGCCAACCAGGCAGGCAGGCAGCTGCTGTGCAGGCCTCACTTGTGCTCTGCTCTCTACAGGGAAGGCTGACCACATGTAAAAGTCGCCTTTACTAGTCAGGGGGTGGTGATGCACACCTTTAATCCCAGCACTCAGATGCTGTGGCAGGCAGATCTCTGGGGCTGGAGGCCATCCTGGTCTACAGATGGAGTTCTGGGACAGCTAGAGCTGCACAGAGTAACCCTGTATTGGGGGATGTGGGGACGGGGTGGTTGCCTGTCCTAGTCCAAGTATGGTGATGCACACTTGTAATGCCCTGACTTAGGATGCTGAGGGAGAAGGACTGTAAGAGTTTGAGGTCTACCCCACTCTTTCCTTTGCACTAACGGTCTTGTTTTCTTATTGGCTTATGTGGGCTCTTTATATATTAAGGAAACTAATCCTTAAATTGATAGGAATTGAAAATACTCTCCCTCAGACATCATGTATGCTTTAAGATCTTCCTGCCTCCTCCTCCCATGTGCTGTGATTCTAGGCCTATATCACCACACACTGTTTATGTGGTGCTGTGACTCAAACCCAGGACCTCACACATGCTAAACGAATACCTTCCAGATACGCTCTTGTCCTATCCCTCCTCCCCCCCGACCCCCCCATCCCCAAAGGCTTTTAGGAAACTCACCCTGGGCTAACAATATTAAAACCATTTTTATTTTTGATTTTTAAATTAAAAACTTAAGACTTCGAATGTGACTCTCCATAAAGTTGCTCTTTGCATCTCCTTCTGAAGTCATTTACAACATAATATTCATGGTGTTACAAACGAGTCCTGCTTCATAGGAAAGTGTGATGAATCGGAATACAAAGAATGCAGTGCATTCATGTTTCATGGTGGTTAAAGCCTGGTTTTGAGGAAAGCCCGGGAAAGGAGCCTTAGACCTCAATATAGAACAACACCACCCCTCCCACAGTCATTCTTCTGCCCTTCGCAAATAAAAAACAATGATAACTAAGCCGATGCTATTAGCCATTCCTGGCATAGACACCGGCAACTCCCCCAGGTCCAGGGTCAGTGCTTAACTCCAGCACATTGCCCAAACAGCTACAAGAGAAGAAGATATGGTGGAGCGAAGTGCCAGCCACATCAGAACACAGGGCCTGTGTCGTAGACAGAGGCAGAGGGAAAAGAGAGGCAAGATCCCATGGGGAAACAAAACTTGTAGAGAAATGAAACGAAAGGAGATGCTCTCCGCAGCTGCCCGTCTCACCTGGGCAGAGGATAAACGGTGGGCTCGGTATCGAAGGAAGAAGTTCACCAGCTTGTACAAGTCATCCTCGCTTTCAATTGCTAGGGCCTGAGGAGAAAACAAGATGGCCACTCAGACGCCTCATCAAACCATCAAACGGGCCCTGAACTTGGGCTGCTCATAGACTCTCAGTTCCTCTGAACCAGAGATTCGGATGCTCCCCCTTAGCATCCCTGGATGCTGATAAAAAATCTAGGAAGCTCCAGTGAACTGGAACCATGAGAACATGAACAACACCCAGAGTCAGGAGCGCCCCACACAGAGTATGACACCAGAGCCAATCTGAGGTTGAAGGCAGGCAATGCTAGTAAGCCCAGGGAGGCCTGGGAGACTGCTACAGTCTTGGGTTAAGGTAATGTTGAGAAAACAGGTTCTGCCCCACCCTTACCCCATGTCCTCTCTGCCCAGTGGGACTCACAGAGAAGATGGCTCCAACCTCAGCAGATAGCATTCGCTCTTCTCCAGGGGGAGGAGCAGACTCAGTAGTTTGCTCTCTATGAGGAAACCCTGAGGAGGAAAGAAAGATGGTGTCCCCAGTCAGAGCCAGGTTTCAGGAACAAGGCATAGTGTCTGCAACCATCCATAATATGACTCTCCAGGCACAATGCCACAGAACACAATCTCTAATAGTGAACTTTTAGGTGGTGGGGTCCTCGATGAAGGCCATCTTGAAAGACCTAAGCCAGTCTCAGGAAGCAAGACCAAAGACAGAGGTAGATCCCATTTTGGGTTCAGACAGCCCTCTACCTCACTCACAAGCCACTGGGCAAACAACTGAGTCTTCACATTCCTTTAAACCAGGCTAAGCCTCAGTGCCTGCTGCACACATATTCCATCCCCGCCCCAAACAGTTACAGAGCCCAGAAGCAAGCACTGAAGAGGGGAGAGAAAGTGATGGAGACCTGAACCACATCAGAACGCATGTGTGTGACACAGATGGGGTCGGTAAGGAGAAGCCAAGCCCCACACTGAGCTGAGGAACTCAGGAAAGGCTCCAAGGACAGTTGGTCATGCTGTCTGGCTGCATATGACACAGAGGACCTGCTAGCTGATTCCTTCAGCAGAAGTGGCTTCAGAAACAACAAAGAAAACTGCCTTGACTGTCCCGGGACCACTGGGGCTGAGCTGTTTTAGCTCCTTCTATCACGGAATGCTGGCGTCTAAGAAACACCCACAAGATGTTGTAGTAACCTAGCTCCAGCTGAGCCAACTCAACACACCCTTGCTCTAAGCCCGATCCTAGTTGCCAAGACCATGAAAGTATCCTAGACCCGATGCAGCTGGAGAAAGGCCACGAGTGGTAAGTCCAGCAGATGAGTTAGTGGCGGGCAGGCACTACTGTCAACCAGCACTGCTCTCAGAAGGAGCTGGAGATTCTTCCAGAATAAACCTCATCAGCCCATTGCTGACCAGGCCTCTGCAAGCACCGCCTTGCAGGCTCACTCCCCAGCCCCCCTCTGGGCAGGCCTGGCTCCAGGCCACACGGCCTCAGAGGCCTTACCGACTCATCACACAGGAGCATCAGGATCTTTTTGGTGGTTTTTGCTGAAACTTGATTGGGCAGGTCCATGTAAGAGTCATCTTCTGACATGGCTGCCTCTGTCGCCTCATCTTCTACAAGCGGGTCAAGGAAGAAGGAAGAAGAAAGAAAGAAAGAAAGAAGGGAGGGAGGGAGGGAGGGAGGGAGGGAGGGAGGGAGGGGAGGGAGGGGAGGGGAGGGAAGGAAGGAAGACGTTAACAGGATGACTTCCTGTCCTTGTGGACTCTGAGAAGCAGTCACTGGCTTTCCCTGAGCAAATGGGCTTCTTGCTGCCTCCCTGTGGTCACCCATGTCTGAGTGACAAACAAAACCTGCTGTGTGGGGACCAGACTTGGGGAATGGATTAAAGACTGATTGGAGAGTCCTTGTCAGCCAGGATGATAGATTCCCCAAACTTCACCTACCTGGAAGGCTTCAGGCTTAGCATCCTACCATGAGCATGAAGTGAGAGGGAATGTGTTTATTCACATTTTGGAGACAGTTCTGGAGGTAGGTTACAAGAGTTTGAAACCCACAGGGTTTAGAAGCAGCCAAATAAAAGGGCAAAATGGCTGCCTCCGAGGCACACTGACAGCAGCTGAATGAACCACAACTTCTTTTAAAATGAAAAGAAAAGGGATGGAGAGATGGCTCCAAAGTTAAGAGCACTTACTGCTCTTGCAGAGGACTTGAGTTCAGTTCCCAGCACCCACATCTGTCAGCCCACAACCGCCTGTACCTGCAGCTCTAGGAGACCCAACACCACCCTCTGGCCCCTCAGGCTCACACGCGTAGCATATACTCACACATAATTTTTTGTAATTAAAGAAAGGAAAAAAGTACAAAAAGAAAAAAACATACCAAAAAAAAGAGAGAAACTAAAATTTTTTTTTACCCTATTAATTCTTAATCAGAAAATGGGAGTCAAAAATCATCCTGTAATGGCTGGTAAGGTGTCTCAGTAACTAAAGATGCTTGCCACCAAGCTGACAACCTAACCTAGATCCCTGAGTCCCACATGGTGGATGGTGAGAACCAATTCCTGCGAGTTGTCCTCTGGTCCATATACGTGCTGTGGCATTGGTGCACACACACACATACACACACACACACACAAAATAAATAAATCCTTTAAAAGTCATTTATTACCCAAGACAGAACAAATGGGCCTCTTGCTGCCTCTCTATGGCCACCCATGTCTGAGTGCTGAAGCAAGCCTACCGTGTGGGACAGTTGTTCAAAGAACATGATGATATCTATAAGCTGGCATAAGCCTATAATCCTAGAACTTGGAGCATCAGGAGTTCAAGACTAGCCTTGGCTACTTGGAGTTTGAGAGGCCAGCTTGGGCCACATGAGAGACCCTGAGTGTCCAAGATAGCACACACTGCTGAGAATATGAAAACGACCATGTCTCTCTCTGTGTAGTAATTTCCAACAAGATGGCAAATGTCTTTTTTGTTTTGTTTTTTTGTTTTTTTTTGTTTTTTTGTTTTTTTGGTTTTTTTGAGACAGGGTTTCTCTGTATAGTCCAGGCTGTACTGGAACTCACTCTGTAGACCAGGCTGGCCTCGAACTCAGAAATCTGCCTGCCTCTGCCTCCCAAGTGCTGGGATTAAAGGTGTGCGCCACCAATGCCCAGTGTTGGCAAAGGTCTTTAACCCAACAAACCTATTTGGGAGGGATCTGTCCCAACAATTTTCCGACAAAGAAAATGAAAAGACAAATGAGCAAGTCTATTCATTCACAACACACGTAATCCCCAAAGTAAACACACAACTGCAAACAGTCCAGGGATGATCAGAGAGGGCTGTCTGAATGAGCTCAGGACAGAGTCAACCCAGCCCCATGTGAAAAGGAAGCTAGTTTTTACTACAGTAAAATAATGGTCAATGGACTGGAAATCGAGTGAGGGCTCAGCTGTACCACAATGACTTCCGAGCATGCCTAACGTGTGTGAGGTGCTGGGTACCACAAACAAAAAACTGGGGTGGGGGAAAGAATATGGTTTTTTTATGGTATGTGGGGGCACACAAGTGTGGAGGTCAGAGGTCATCTTGCAGGAGTCAGTTCTCTCCTTTTATCATGTAGGTTCTCAGGTTTGAACTCAAGATAGTCAAGCTTGGCGCAAGCTCCTTTGCTGGCTGAACCCTCTCGCTGGCTCAGTACTGAGCACCTCTTCTGTTCCCATGTAGCATGGGTGCATTGACTCATGCTCTCAGAGGCCCCTCCATGCTACGTCTCGATGACGCCGTGTCTAGTCACCTGTCTGTAGCAGCAGTTCTTCCAGTATTTGTGTGACTGACTTCTGCTGCTGCAGGGAAATCGGCCCCACATTGTTCAGGAACCAGAGGTTAGGCATCTTCCAGGGCAAGCCCAGGTGCTGGGAATGGATGATCTTGTCCACATCAAAGGCTCTTTTCGCCAGTACCTTCGCCTCGGCTTCATTCATCAGCCAGATCTCCCGAAACTTCTCCTCATCAATGATGATGAAGTGTCTGTGAAGGACAGGCACTGACCTCAACAATGCCCTGCCTTCTCAGACCACATCCGGTGAGCTGTAGGTGTCCTGCTGGACTGCTTCCTGCCACCTTTCCCACCCTGTTCTGGCTAGCTCTCTGGCAGAGTGACCTTCCTATGACTTTAGTTTTGATGTCATCCCTTAGGAGAGTCACTTTGTCATATACTGGAGACTGAAGCAGTGGTGTCTTAGCCCCAGTGCCCCCAGTTGTCCATTGGACGAAACATGAGGAAGAATCTCAAATCCCCAACACCCTGCCTGGGATAAAATGCAGCTGTCCCAACAAGGAATAAAGATGGTCGAGTGATACCCCAGGCCCCGGGCTGGTTCCAAAAAAGCTGCTGAGGTCAAGTCTAATAAAATCACTGCTACTGAGACTCTGCCAAGTCGCCCTCCCAACCATCCCCCGCATTCCAACACAGGTCCTAAGGACTTGATCCCCAGGACACCTCAAGGCTTTCTGTAGGTCCTTGAACTGTGTCACGAGTCGTTTGTAGTCTGAGGTCATGGACTGGTTGTCCTCCTGAAACTGCTTTATCTGCTTGCTGTATTTTGTTCTCAGGTTGTTGAGGACATCGTGCAGGCTGATTGAAAGGAGGAAAACAAAGTGGGACAGCTAAGCGCACTGGACGAAGGTGGTCCCTCTCCCTTGTCCTCTCTCACCATCTGACTTTTTCTCCCCCTTCAGAAGAAAAAAAGCATTCACCTTTGCCTGGGGACCACCACAAAAGGTTCGGAAAGCAAGACGCTCGACCCAGCCACTCACCACCCGCCCACTCACCACCCGCCCACTCATCCCCCACTCACCACCCGCCACTCACCCCCCACTCGCCACCCGCCCACTCCCCCCCCACTCGCCACCCGCCCACTCACCACCCGCATCCCTCAGCCACTCGCCACTACGCCCACTCCACCCCCCACTCACCCCCGCCACTCCCACCCCCACTCGCCACCCGCCCACTCACCCACCCGCCCCACTCGCATCCCACTCACCCGCCACTCCCACCCGCCCACTCACCCCCCACTCCACCCGCCCACTCACCCCCCACTCACCACCCGCCCATCCTCCCCACACCGCCCACTCACCCACTCACCCCACTCGCCATCCCCCCACTCACCCCCCACTCGCCACCCGCCCACTCACCCCCCCACTCGCCACCCGCCCACTCACCCCCACTCGCCACCCGCCCACTCACCCCCTCGCACTCCCCCACTCCACCCGCCCACTTGCCACCCACCCACTCATCATCCACCCACCATCATCAACCACTCGTCACCCGCCCGCCACTCACCGGTTGAGTTTCCTCTTCTGCTGGGACTTGATCACTGTGCTCTCTTCATCTCTCTTCTTCAGAACCTGGAAGTTGTACTCTAGCTTCTCTTGGTTTAGCTGATAAGTTGCTTTCATCTGCTGAAGCTGTTGCTCAAGAATCTGGTGTAAATTTAAAAGTAAATACACAATACATGCATGCATGCCTACACGCATGTGTACATATGTATACATGCATGAATACACACATCTATGCTTGCATAGCCAGTTGGCCCTAGTATAACATACTATCCCCGAGAACCTTAATGGTTTGTTCAAATCATGTTCCAAAGGGATCTCAGGGACAGGTACCGCAACCTGAATTAGCAAGTCTATCACCATAGGGCTGGAGCAGTGCGGCTCAGCGGTTAAGGGCACTCGTGGCCATCGCTAGGTTTCCAGCACATATGTTGGGAAGCGGATCCAACATGTTCTTCTGGTCTCTGCAGAGAACCGGGCACACACATGTGCACACACACAGACACAGACAAACGCACACACAAATGAAAACAATGAATCTTAAAAAGAAGAAGAAATTGTCAGTAAAGGCAAAGTAATGAATAAACTACAGATCAATCCTGTGGCAGCTAACCCTGCATACTCAAAGAGCAAGCGTACATCCGGAATGGTCAAGTGCAATGAACCCTGCCTCCAAACCCATTAATGGAAATGAAAAGCTGTCTTTAAAAACGCCATAAAATAATATTACCGCAAAAGCTTAACATTTCCTCAATTTTGCTCTCCAGAGTAGCAATATTATCGGGAAGAAACCAGCCCAGATTCATTTAAAAGGACGGACATCATTGTTTGAGAGAAAGGATTCAGTCCTTTGTGGTGGAAGGCATGTTGATGGGTAGCTCCAAAGCGGTGGTAGTATAGGCCAGCCTGTTCCCATTGCGCCCGTGAGCAGGAAATGGAAAAGAGACAGGCATCTTATGGGTCCGTATCTACCAAATGACCGATGTCAGACATCTTTCTAGATGCTTCTGGGAAACCACTATTGAAAAGTGTAGACCCCATCTAGGTCTAACACAGGTGAGTACACACCCATGTTAACAAGTTCACAGTGAGCATGGGGAGGGGGAGGGCACGGAGAGGAACGCTCTCCTTCTTCAATCGGAAGCCCTTGACCTTGATGGCCCAGGAAACAGCCCAGAGGAGGTTGACGATGCAGGACACCATGCAAGGATGATTAGGATAGGCGGCCGTGCAGCTAAGCCTCGGCAAGCAGAGGATTTAAAACATCATTCAGAAGTCAGGGGAGTGCCCCTATGGTTGCTAAACAGAGGAGTCCCGACCCTGCAGAAAGGTTACTCTACAAATTTGTGGGGAAATGATCCGAGAGGCTGGGCACACCTCCGATCAGAGCCTTCCAGAGGCTCAAGCAGAGGGGCAGTGAGTTCCAGCCTGGTCTACCTAGTAAAATCCTCAATGAATTTATTAATTTGCTTGCAAGTATGTGGTGTGTATTGTGTGCTCACATGTGTGAGCAGGACTGCACACACACACACATACACGCAGAGGCATACAAACACATGCATAACTGAAAATATAATACAAATATTTTAAGTAATATGAAGAATTTCCATATTGATAAAAAATTCTTTTCCCCAAAAATGTTGTTATTAACAGTATAAAATAATCTTACATATTCTTTTATTACATAGTAAATAGCTGTTCACCATATAACAATGCTTACCATTTCCCTATAGCTGTGTATGCCGTCTGACCATTCTCAATAAAATAATGCTAGTATAAATTATACATACAACATGTGGTTGTTTATATTTACTTTTTGGGCAGGGCCTCGTTCTGCAGCCTACGCCAACCTAAAATTAACGGCATAGGCCAGGCTGGCCTCAAACTCACAGGAATTCACCTGTCTCAGCCTCCCAAGTGCTGTGATTATGGGCACAAGTCACCATGTCAAACATAATCTCTACAAATACACTCCAAAAATTGAAGCATGGGCCTATTACATGCTAGGCAAGACTCCCTTGCCACACATCCCAACACTCTGCTTGCTTGCTTTCCTTTCCTTTTTTGAGACAGGGTCTCTCTGTGTAGCTCTGGCTGTCCTGGAACTTGCTCTGTAGACCAGGCTGGCTTTAAACTCACAGAGTTTTGACTGCCTCTGCCTCCCAAGTGCTGGGATTAAAGGTATGTACCACCACCACCCAGCACCTCTTTGTTTCTTAGAAGTGAAATGGTTAGGTCCAAGATTCTCAGAAACTGGCTTTGCCAAGAGCAATGTGTGGTCGGTGGAACGTCCTGTCCCACCCACCTTACCCTGTCAGCACTCAGCAGCTTTTGGAACAGCCTCAGAGAAGACTGGAGTGCCAGGCGGGGAGCTGCCAGGGGCTATACCTCCTCTTCCAACCACATCTAACATTTGATGTTGAGATTTCTAATATGAACAAGAGCCCAAAGGACTCAATATCACAAGTGCTCTCAACCCCTGAGCCATCTCTACAGCCCCTGGTACCACACTGCTAGCATCTGGAGCTGAAGGACTTGGGTCAGGTTTTTCCTTTGCAATCTGGAAGAATTTAACAATATGCTGATTCTATAAGCAAAGCCCCCAAGCAACCAGATATCAGCAGCCTGTTGTCTGATTATTTTGATTTGCATCTCTGCTTGCACATGTGTTTGACTACTGTTGACAACATCAGTTGACAGATGCCTTGGGCAAGCCAGTGTCCTGAGTGTACAAAACCAGCCCCAAGCCCTTTGGGCTTCACCAGATCTTAGATGCAAGGCAGCTCCCACTGGGGTTCCAGGGGCCACAGCATATGGAGGTTGTTGGCAGTGTAGCCCAAGATCTTATACAACTTACAGAAGCCTCTGTCTTCCACAGTCCACGTCTGCAGGGCACAGTGACATGGGTTATACAGCTGGTTGTTGGTTTTCTCTTTATGTTTAACAAACTTTTAACACCAGTGTCCGACTGTCAGTCAGCTCAGGTTTTAGTCTCAACCCAACCATCCTTGACTGATACATATCAAGCATAGATTATTGTTGCTTATCTGCTTGTTTTCTGAGAAGGAACCATGTAGCCTAGGCTGGCCTTCAACTCCCTATGTAGCCAAGGATGGCCTAGAACTGCTACTCCTTTTGCTTCCACCTTGTAAAGTCTGGGATACAAGCATGCATCCATCCTTGACTGTAAAGGCTGGGATACAGGCGTGTATCACATCCTTGACTGTAAAGGCTGGGATACAGGCATGTATCACATCCTTGACTCCATTCCCCAGCCACCGTGTCTGGCACATACTCAGTGCTGTGTGGTTAGCATCCTAGTATTAATGGCAGCAGCTCTTAGTGAGAACTGAACTTACAGTTTTAAGTGAACACGGACCAGCTGGGCCTAGTGGCATAGGCTACAACCTCAGCCACTCCGGAGGCTAAGGCAGGTGTGTCACAAAGCCAGCCTGGGCTACAGGTGACTTCATGACCAGCCTGGGTAACTTGAGACTATCTTGAAAAGTAAAAAGAAGGCTGGGGGCGGAGCTCAGTGGTACAGTAGTCACTTAATGTGCATGAGGCCCTAATTCCCCTAAACAATAGATAGACTAGATAGATAAGTGAAAGATGGATAAATGATAAATAGATGGATAGATAGATAGATAGAGCATGAGCGTATAAAATAAAAGCATTTTTTTTTCATTCATTAAGAGTTAAACTAAGCCGGGCAGTGGTAGCGCACGCCTTTAGTCCCAGCACTAGGGAGGCAGAAGCAGGCAAATTTCTATGAGTTTGAGGCCAGCCTGGTCTACAGAGCAAGTTCAAAGACAGCAAGGCTACACAAAGAACACTATCTCCAAAACACAAAACAAAACAAAAGTCTGTTCAAGGTTTATAAATAAACAAATAATTTTTTAAAAAGACTTAAACTATGGGTTGGAGAGAGATGGCCCACTGGTTAGAGCACTGTCTGTTCTTGCAGAGAATTTGTGTGTCCTGTTCCTAACACTCCCGTAGTGGCTCACAACCATCTGCAACTCCCAGCCTTAGAGGCAAGAAGCAGAAAGTTCAGGAGTTCAGGGTCAAGACCAACCTAGGCTACATTAGACACTACCCTGCCCAGAAAAAAATAAACAAGTAAAAGAAAGCGGATAACACTTGGCAGTGAATGGGTGCCTCTGAGACACTGGGGGTAGTAGGTAGGTTGAGACACGCAGACGTCTGCCACCTGATCCCAGGTGAGGGAGCAGCCCCTCACCTGCACGTCCTGCTCTAACTTGATCTTGATTGTGTTGTACTCCTCGCAGTCCCAGACCCGCTGCTTGTTGAGCTGCTTCTCGTAGTCCTCCACCTTCTTCATGCGGTTGATGAGGTACTCCAGCTAAGGATGGCAGACAACAGGGTTAGCAGGCCTCCTGACCAACTCAGTCCCCGAGAGCCCCACGAGCAGGCCATGGTGCACCGCCTGCACGTCTCCTGGACGGCAGTCAAAGGCCCACGCTCCAAGGCTTTGAGTTCTGGGAGCCTTAGCTAGGTTCTTATTGCAGAAACTACAGAGAGGCGCTCTGTCAAAAAGTTCAACCGGGGCAGGCATGATGGCTCAGCTGTTAAGAGAGATTAATGCTCTACTAGGCTTCAAGTTTGGTTCCCAGCATCCACATGACTGTAACTCCAAGAGATCTAATGCCTCTTCTGTTTGTGTGGGCTCCTACACACATTCACATATGATCACATACCTAACCATTAAAGCACACACACACACACACACACACACAACAAACAGATCTTAAAAGAAATTAAACACACTTTATAACCTAGCCTTTACACTGCAAAACAATGCTTTTGGTGGTGGTGGTGGTGGTGATGTATCTTATGTCATTTCTTTGTTCTTTTTACATATGAAATAATGTAATGCAATATTCCCACGCTATTTTTTTAAATATGTCTCAAAATTGGATTGTACACACCTGCAACTCCAACAATCGAGAGGCAGAAGCATGTTCACAAGTTCAAGACCAACCTGTTCTACAGGGGGAGTTTCAGGCAAGATACAACTACACAGTGAGACCATCTCAATAACTGTAGGCAGCCGGTTTAAGATGGCGCTGGTTTTCCAAGGTCAGCTCAGCTTTCTGTGTAAACAAGCCTGTTGCGCATGCGTCGGCCTTGAGCCCCTCCCGAGCGGGCTTATGCTAATGAGGTATTGGCAGCCTAACCTATCCTGAGAGAACACGCCGGCCGCTTAGCCTGCCTAGGGCGGATATATAAGCAGCTCGTTTCTGTTACTTGGGGTCCCGTCCATAAGTCAAGGTTCCTTCCTGCAATAAAGCTGTCTGAGAAGGATCCAACCATGTCGTGTCTTACTTGCTGGTCAAGGCGGACGCGACAAATAATAACAACAACAATAACAATTAAGTTTTAAAAGTGTCCCGAGCTGGTGAGGCAGCTCATCTGGAAAAGTACTCACTTAGCACAAAGGAAACCCTGGGTTGGGCCCTTGTACTTCATAAACTGGACATATTGTTGCAGAGCTCCAGCTCTCAGGGGATGCAAGCAGAAGGTGAAAATGATCAAGGTCATCTTGAACATATAGAAATTTTGAGGCCATCCTGAGCTACATACATGTGGCCATCCTGAGCTACATGTGGCCATGAGAAGTTACATGAGACCCTCTCTCAGAGAAAGAAGAAAAATCAAAACACTTTCTTGGACCACAAATACTGTGACTTTGGTGGATACTGAGGGGATGGTGACAAGATGGTGGAAACCTCAGCAAGCTGCAACACTGCTACCTACCCATCAGACAGGTGCATCCTTTAAAACCACACCCATGAAGCTCAGAAAGGAACATGAAGCACACAATCCTACTCGGGGCACTTGAGGCTCAAGGCTTAGCGGTATCCATCACTACCCACAGGTTCACGGGTCGCCCTGGACAGCCCCCTCCCGCTCACCCACCCCTTACCTCCTTGGCATTGTGAGCCTGCAGGGCTCGCTCCCATTTCTTCCTATTAGTGGTATAGCAGTTCTTGTCGTTCCCTCTCAAAGGCTTTCTACAACCAAGACAGGAAACAGCCCTTGTGTCCACCCATTGTGGGGAGGGAGCCCCACCAGTACCAAGAACTTGTAGATAACAACACCAGAGCCTAGTCACACAGATGAGTGAAGTCACACACAAACAGGAACACCCCAAATTTCATGTGGCTGAATGGCTGCTGGAAGAGAGTTGCACGGATGTTAACAGATGTGTGCTTCCCATAAACTCTGAGAGGATGCTTTCCCAGAGTCCCATAGCTTAGTGCAGTGCTTCTCAGCCTTCCTAATGCTGTGACCCTTTAATATGGTCCCTCGTGTTGTGGTGACCCCCACACCATAACATTATTTCTTTGCTACTTCATAACTGCAGTTTTGCTACTGTTGTGAATTGTAATGTAAATATCTGATGTGCAGGATGTCTGATATGTGACCCCTGTGAAAGGGTCGAGATCCACAGGTTGAGAACCACTGGCTTAGTCTATCAGAGCCTGGTACCAGTGACAGAGAAGAGTCCTAGCTGGCAGCCACAGGGCAAACTTGGCATGTACCTCAACCTTGACTAACATGGCCATGGCTTGTCCCCACAAAACAAAGACAACATGAAGATTGAGAAGGCCTACCGTTGCTGGGCAGTGGTGACACACACCTTTAATCCCAGCACTTGGGAGGCAGAGGCAGGTGGATTTCTGAGTTCGAGGCCAGCCTGGTCTACAGAGTGAGTTCCAGGACAGCCAGGGCTATACAGAGAAACCCTGTCTTGAAAAACAAGAGAGAGAGAGAGAGAGAAGAGAGAGAGAGAGAGAGAGAGAGAGAGAGAGAGAGAGAGAGAGAGAGAGAGAGAAGAGGGCCTCCCGTTGCAGGGGTGAAGTGACAATCAGGAGAGGGCCCAGCCCTCCTGTGTCTCTTCTGTCTTTGGAAGACCCATAACCCAATCTTAATCTTGAACGTGTCATTACATTCGAGCACTGATCCTTGATTCCTAGCTGTCATTTCCTGTCCCTGTCCCTTCACATCACCGGCCATGTACCAGCAACAACCCGCTGCATTTGACTATGGTTCTGGAACGCTAATGCCCCTCACTTCTCCCCTGTGGTTCACCTATACTGGCAACCTGGTTGAACTGAGAGGCTCCAGAGAGATTGCTTTGGGCATGCCTCCTGGACAGTGCGAGACTAAGGAAATAGCTGTCCTGAGTGTGGGCGGCACATTAGATTAGGAGCCTGACTAGAACAGGCTGGGATCTGAGGGGATGAGGGGGAGAGGGACACCCTTTAGCTAGGCATACTCCTCTCTGCTTCCCGCCTTCGCAGTGGGAACTGCTCAGCCCTGAGCCCTCTCCATCATGGCGGGCCGAGTCCTCTGAACCCATCAGCCACAGCGAGGCTGTCCCCTTAAGCTGTTTTGTCCCAGTGACAGGGAACTGACTGCACTTACACAATACTTCTTAGCACCAGGCAAACTCGATACCTAGGGGTTTATGTGTTTCGTTCTAGTTGTCTCCCATGAGAATGCAGGCTCTATTTTGTTCATGGCTGTCTCTGCCGCCCTGGAACAGTGTCCTGCATACAGTACACACTGGGCTACTGTTGAATAAATGAATGAATGAGCAAACAAACCCTAAAATCAGAGACAGAAATCAGAGGATGGCGCTATCGGGCCCCACCTAGACTGTCAGGACCGGCATCCCCGAGAACCCTCACCTCAATGTGAATGAGCTCCTGGCGGAAGTTCTTCATCACGCTCTTCACTTGCTCCTCCATCCTCTCCAGAAGCAAGGTGATGTCTTCCGATTGTTTCTTCAAGTCCTTCACTACTGGTCGTCCTTTATTTTTAACTCCTTGAGAAGAGAACAGGGCAGAGTCGGTCAGAAACAGAGGCAGAAGCCAGAAGTCCCAAGCACATACAACCATCTCTCGTCTGAAGCCGTAAACACTAGGAATTAAGCCAGGCACACGGCACGGCTTGTGAATGTGAGTGTCAGCCTTGGTTACTGAGTTCGAGGCCTCTCTAGGGTTCATAGTGAGCTCAAGGCCAGCCTGGCCTATATAGCAACACTTGGTTAAAAAGAAAAATCCAAGTGTGGTGGTGTACACCTTTAAATCCCAACACTTGAGAGATAGAGGCAGGCCATGCAGAGTAGAGCCTTGGCACGCTACGCAAGCACTCTACCACTGAGTTACATCCCTAGTCTCAGCCCAATAGTCTTCAACAAGTCTACACTACGGTGAAAATCCTTTTGATGTTATCGGAGCCAGGGACGCAGCTCAGATGGTAGAGTGCCCACCTCCCATGCAGACGACCCTAGGTTTGATCTGTAGCACCACATAAACCCAATATAGTGACATGTGCTTGTGATCTCAGCACTTGGGAGGCAGAGGCAGGAGGATTAGAAATTCAAGACCATCCTCAATTACAAGTACAGTTCAAGGCCAACCTGGACTTTATGAGTCTGTGGCAGAAACTGAAAATCTAAAAGAAGAAGAGGAAGGAGGAAGAGGAGGAGGAGGAGGAGGAGGAGGAGGAGGAGGAGGAGGAGGAGGAGGAGGAGGAGGAGGAGGAAGAGAAGAAGAAGAAGAAGAAGAAGAAGAAGAAGAAGAAGAAGAAGAATTATTGAACTAGCTGCTGAACAGTTCACAGTAAAATATGAAATAGTGCTCTCTCCTTATGTCATGAAAAATTAACTCAGATGGAATGAAAACTTAAAAGCAAAGCCTAAAATAGCAAGTGCCGGAAGAAAACAGGAAGAGCCTTGGGATAGTAGACTTGCAGTTGGAACAACATCAAAAACAGACAAGTGGGACAGTGCCAAGCTCAAACCCTTCTGAGAGGTTAGAGAAGCAGCCAGCAGAGTCAAGGTGAGCTCTCAGAATGAGCCGGCAGACCTGGGACCATATACCTGAGAGAGCTGGCGTGCATGAGCCACAAGGAACTTCAACTCAGCATTAAAAAAATCCAGTGGATTTCTTGTTCTTTTCCAACGCCACCTCACTACTATCGCCCACCTAGCCTTGAACTTGCTATCCTCCTGCATCAGCCTCCCAAGTGCTGGGATTACAGGTGTATATCTCCATTCCTGGCTCGAATTATGTCACATGCTAGGTGATAGAGTAAGGCAGGAAAAGCCAAGGACTGCCACACCACCCCCGTCTCAGCCTGGATGGAGGCTGGCCCCTCACCCGCTGCGGCCCCTCGCCCGCCGCGGCCCCTTGCCTGCTGCAGTTCGCTGATGAGTTTGTTCTTGTCTTCTATGAGCCCAGCACAGTGCACCTGCTGGCTGTTGAGCATCTCCCACAGTTCCTGAGGAATTCGCTTCTGTCTGCCCTCCTCCCACTTCGCTGTGATTTCATCAAATTTGTCCTGGCTGGTCTTAACTTCGTTCTCCAGCTTCTCCAGTCTGCAGGCAGAAACATGCTGCGTGCTCTGCATCCTGCCTTCCAGAGGTGGCTTCTCCCAACAGCAGGGTCAGCTCCAGGTCCACTCTTCCCTCAGACACTCACCCAGAGCAAAGCCAGACTCTAAGGAAACTATTTTTTAGCTTAACTTTGTATTGCCTGTTATTTATTTGTTTGGTGTGTCTGGGCATGTACGTGTACATGCATACACATGTGCAGGCACACATGTGTAGAGGACAACTTGCAGTCAGTTCTCTGCTTCTATCATGTGGGTCCCAGTGCTTCACACCAAGTGAAACACCTGCCAAGAAGACCAACAGCAATTTCGAGCCTTGACAAACAGACACACTAAAACACAGATTACCACCCTCCCGCGTCCCCACCCCCACTTCCACCCCCCAACTCTTAATGCCCTGCTCAAATCTTCATTGAAATCTGCAATGGTCAACATTGCTCATCAGTTTGATAGGGTTTAGGATCACAACAGAAACGAGCCTTTGGGCAGGCTGTGAGGTTGTGTCGAGATTAAGGCACCCGAGGTGGGAAAGCCAAGGCTGAAGCTGGGGGCTGGAGGAAAACGAGAAGCTGAGCTGAGCTGAGCACCAGCATCCCCGCCCCCTCTCTGTCTCTTCCCCTCCCCCGACCTTTTGGCATCAGATGCAGTGTGAACAGCTGCCCGGAGCTCCTGCTGACATGGTTTCCATGCCACCGTGGACTATAACCCCAAACTGTGAGCCAAAATAAACCCTTCTTTCCCTAAGCTGATCTTGTAGGGTGTTTTGTCAAAGCATCAAGACAAGTGACTCACACGAAGCCTCCTCTTCATAAACTCCAACCTCGATTTAAAAACATGTCAGCATGAAAACACATCCGTGCGTCCACATCAAGCCAGCTGGGCCGAGTGGGATGGTGACACACAGCAGTTATTACAAACAGCTTAGATTCAAATGCTGGCCTTACTGTGGGTGGACTCAAGACAAGCCACGTGACCCCTGCAAGCCTTTCGTTCCTCTTCTGTACAAAGACAAGGAGGAAGCATCGACCTTGGCGACCTTTGTACACCTGTTGCTAGGGTTAATAAAATGACGAACTGTTGCGGGGGGGCGGGGGGGTTGTCCTCAGGACCTGGCAGTTGCCTCACAAGTGGTACCTACAGTCATTCTGTTGAGTCTCAGGCTGGCCTGGAACCCCACAGGCTCCCCTGAGTGGCTTCTATATTGAGGTTACTCTCCTACCTCAGCTTTCCAAGTACTGAGATGAATACAGGTATAGGCTATTCTTACATTCTTATGCATGTTTTTTTATTAACAGTGCAGCCTCGGGTGTCTGACTGTTCCTCCCCAGCGAGACTAATGAGAAATCAGGAATGCCTTTTAGAAATTCCAAAGAGGCCCTGGGCCCCTGAGGATGCGGCAGAGAAGAAGGCATCAGAGCCGAGACAGGAGCTCTTCTGAGAACGGTGGCAAGGACCACGCCAGCAACCGAACGCTGCTGACTCTATACGACTGTCACCAAACAAGACCACAACTTCCTTTAGTTTTGTTTGTCAAGACAGGGTTTCTCTGTGTAGCCCTGGCTGTCCTGGAACTCACTCTGTAGACCAGGCTGGCCTCGAACTCAGAAATCTGCCTGTCTCTGCCTCCCAAGTGCTGGGATTAAAGGGATGCACCACCACCGCCGGGCTACAAACTTCTTTAACGCAGGAGCCTCAACATGAATATGATCACATCCCGTACCTCGGCTGTCCAGTGAGAGCACACAGGACCGCTTACAGTGTTTCTTTTCTAAGCTATGCTGCTACATAGGTGACTAACCCTGAGCTATCTGTGGGTCCAGTCATTTAATTGATTTAAATATAGAGCTTCTTGGTTGATTTTTTTTTTTTTGGCCTCTCCCTTCACCCCCAAATCTTCACTATCATGTGGCCTTTAAACAACATCTCTCAATCTCAGCCACAGTAACATCGTCTTACAGTATGACTTCAGGTAACAGTCCTGTATGCCAGACAAAGGAAACAAGCCACAGTGTTTCCCAGTGTGTTTACCAAGACCAGAGAAACCCAGATAAGAGGAAGAAAACCCAGTGTTTCCTCACCAAGAGTCACTTTGTCACTAAAAGCGGTTTTATCTTGCCTTATCTGAGGTTGGAGTGGCCTCTGCAGATTAAACACTAGGGGAGCTCCAAGCCCAAGTTTCCATCGATTTTGCTGAAGCTTTAGAGCCATAGAAAGTTTGCTGACAGAGGCAAGCTTTGACTTCAGGTGCATGTGCACAGCCCACTACCATCCCTAGCCGTCACACGCTTGGCCACCAACTCCTACTCAACAAGTTTCACCTGCAAGAGTCATTCCCAGGGCTGTTGGCGCCATCTGAGACACACCTGTCACTCCCAGGCACGTTCCAAGATTACACGCCTCAGCCTAAAATGCCTACGCAACAGCCTAAACCCTACTTGGCCTCCCCAGCGCAACCCAAAATTCCTGCTGAGTTTTCTCCAACCTGTGCAGAAAAGCCAACAGCCTCCTCCTGTGACTTCCTACAATCCTTGACACTGATCTCATTTTAAAAACAGACCACGGTTGAGTGTCCCGTGTTGTCAGAGGCAAGGGACTGGCCCTCCATTAATACCCACACAGCTTGGGACACTTGAGGAAGGGAGGGAGGAGGGAAGAGGTGGGGAAGGGAGGACGATGGGTTCATAAAGAGCAGGAAGGGATTCCATGAGACCAGGTTGGACAAATTTTCATTCCAAGGACTTGGAGGGCTGAAGGATGGTCACATCGGCGGTCACACAAATGTGGCCAGTCCCTTACCTCTGTCGTTTGGTCTCTTCCTCTTCAACCCTCCTGTGGATCTCTCTGATGTCTATAGCCACCTGAATATTTGTCACCAACTCCGTCCCACAGAGCAGGAGTTTAGTCAGTTTCTGGAAAGCAGAGAGGTGACAAGCTGTGAAGCTAGAACATTCTGGGCTGCTGAGATGGCTCACTGGGTAAGTGTCCTTGCTGCCTGAAGACTTCAGTTCAAGCCCCGGAACCCACCCTGTAGGAATCAACTCCCACTAATTGTCCTCTGACAGCCACATGCAGCATGACATGTACAACCCAGGGCACATAAAGTAAAGAAGTTAAGTATGAAAAAAAAACAAAAACCAGAAAACAAAAAACAAGGCTGGGCATGGTGGTTTATGTCTTTACTATTACACCTCAGGAAGTAGAGGCAAGTAGATCTCTGGTTTTAAGGTCAGCTTGGTCTACACAGTGTTTTGTTTTGTTTTCTTTTTTCAGACAGGGTTTCTCTGTGTAGCCTCAGCTGTCCTAAACTCCCTTTGTAGGCCAGGCTGCCCTCGAATTCACAGAGATCTGCCTGTCTCTGCCTCCCAGGTACTGGATTAATTAAAGGTGTGTGCCAGCCTTACACAGTAAATTCTAAGCCAGCTTGCTTTGGGCTCCCCGTCTCTGCCACCCTGCCCACTCCACATTTACCTGGGTTTGGGATCTGAACTCCAGTACTTGTGCTTTTGACACAAGCACTTTCACCCCTGAGTCACTCCCACCCACCCACTCAGCCCCAGTTTCTCATTTGTTTGTTTTTGAGACCGGCTCATACTGTATCCTCGGCCAGTCTTCAGGCAGCGCTCTCCTGTTCCACCTTTCCTGACAGGAGCCTAAATCTGAAAGCTCACTCCTAGGGTACCCTAAAACAAGACAGACTTCAGTTCAGCCCCGTCTAGAGTCAGCAACGCAGAAGGTATACTTCCTGCCTATGAAGACCAGGCTAAGAGACTCGGCGGCCGCCGGCTCGTACCAGTCGGCTCTCTTCTTTCTGTTTGTAGCTCTTGCTTTGCTCCTCCTCACTCTCCTTCTTTCCGTCCAAATACTCTCCCAGGGCTTCCCTGTGGCAGAAAGAAATCAAAGCAAGGCAGTGCGGTTATGAGTGTTTGTGCTCCGTATTTAAACACAGGCTTTTAATCCTAGCACTCCGGAGGCAGAGGAAAGTGGATTTCTATGAGTTCCAGGCTAGCCTGGTCTCCAGAGCAAGTTCTAGGACAGCCAGGGCTATATCTAGAACCAAACAACAACAAAACCTCACACTGGAAGCAAATAAAGGAGACTAAAGAACCTCAGAATACAAAACCCATCTTTGAATAAATCTAGTCAGGTACAGAGGACTGGATGCTATCAAGTCCCCGTGATGGTTGGAGCCATCAATTTGACAGAATCTAGAATCACCTGGGACAGGTATCTGGGCTGTATATGGGGTTTATCTTGAGGGTGTGGCTGAGCTGTGAAGACCCAGTGTCCGATGTAGAAAACACCATTCCCTGGCTGGGGTCCAAGTACCTTGACCCCTGCTATGAGCTGTGAGCTGAAATGAATTCTCTCTCAAGTTGCCTTTGTTGCAGGAGCAGGAAAGGTAACCAAGATGATGCTTGGTAGCTGGTATCTCCTCTGTGTGGCATCTGTCTACATGATGATCAGCGGGTGTGGACACCAGATGATGTCATCTGCCACATTTGTGGCCTTACTTTTCTTTGAATCCTGCCCTCAGGCTTCATGTTGGGTTCCAGAAGGGAACAGGTGTGCTTGGTAAATGGGCGTGGACAGACACTGAAATAAGCCCAGGGCAGCACGGACTTCTTATCGTTGGCAGGCCCTGCCTCACTGACTGGTTCTGAGATAATGATCAACTAGAAAAGCTACAGTCTGAGAGCTGCCAGCTACGCAAGCTCAAAAACTCTAGGGCTCAGAACGGTTGTCCTGTCTTTACCATCACTGTCTGTCAACTAACTTCTCCAATGCGTGGCTGGGCTGGGGCCTTCGGGACCCCTAAGCATAGACCCCAGAGAATCCAGGTGCATGGAGTCTTAGGGTTTTCACCGCTGTGGGGAAACACTATGGCCATAAAGCAAACTAGAGGGAGAAAACAGTTTAATTAGTTTAAGCTTCTAAGTCTTCATCTTCAAGGAAGTCAGGACAGAGACTCAAACAGGGCAGGAACCTGGAGGCAGGAGCTGATGCAGAGGTGGTGTGTGTGTGTGTGTGTGTGTGTGTGTGTGTGTGTGTGTGTGTGTATGTGTGTGTGTGCTGCTTACTGGCTTACTCCTCTCTACTTTCTTATAGAACCCAGGACCACCAGCCCAGGGGTGGCACCACCCACCATGGGCTGGGCCCTCCCCCCTCAGTCATTAATTAAGAAAATGCCCTGCAGCCCAATCTTAAGGAGGCATTTTCTTAATTGAGGTTGTCCCTCCTCTCAGATGACTTCAGCTTGTGTTGAGTTGACATAAAATTCTCCAGCCCACACCACTGTTTTCCATCAGACTAGAAAAGATCTTAAATGTAAGAATTATCAGGCACTATTTACACAATGTGTAACAATCTGAATAAAGGACATTTTGGTAAAACTGAAATGTGCTTACTCTCCTGTCAACTTTCATCGTCATGAGTTTTCTAAAGTTCTCTTGAGTGCACAAATCCAGAAGCACAAACGCCCGCAGCTCTTATACCAACAGGGACACGAAATATTCCTGGGTGTAGTAGCAACTGATTTTTTAAAAAGATATATTTATTTATTTTATGCATATGAGTACACTGTAGCTGTCTTCAGACACACCAGAAGAGGGCATCAGATCCCATTACAGATGGTTGTGAGCCACCACGGGGTTGCTGGGAATTGAACTCAGGGCCTCAGCAACTTATTTTTTTTTTAAGATTAATTTTTATTTTTAACGTGTGTGTGTGTGTGTGTGTGTGTATGTGTGTGTGTGTGTGTGTGTGTGTGTGTGTTGGGGTGAGTATGTGCATCTATAAGAGCAGGTGTAAGTGCCAATGAAGTCCAGAAGAGAGCATGAATCCCCCTGAAGCTGGAGTTACAGGTAACCACTAGACAGAGATGCCCAATGTGGATGCTAGCAGCCAAACTGTGGTCCTTTGCAAGCACAGTATGCATGCATTCTTAGTCACTGAGCCGTCTCTCCAGCCCTAGCAGCTGACTTAAGTAACTTATACAACATCAATAGAATGTGCTGCTTAGTAGCCCAGAAAAGGAAGGCTGTAACCTCAAGCAATATGGAGAGTCAAGCATGAAGGCTCAGGCCTGTAATTCTGGCACTCTGCAGACCACAGCAGGAGGATCTCCAGTTTAAGGCCAGTCAGCCTGAGCTGCATACTGAGGCTAGTTGAGGTAGGCACTGTGACTGCACCTGCATTCCCTGCTACTTGGGAAGAGACCGGGGAGTGGGGTGGATAAAGGAAGAGGGAAGGGAAGGGCTTTGGGGTGTGCTGTCAGCAGAGGCAGAGAGAGTCCCCTTTGCAGGTCTTAGTCTCAGTAAAATGTTCTGGAATGTAGGTTAGTGCACAGCTGTAATCCCAGTATTTGGAAGGTAGGGGCAGAAGGATCAGGAGTTTAAGGCCAACCTGAGCTATATAGTAAGTTTGGGGCCAGCCTGGGCTGTTGAGACTGTATCTCAAAACACACACACACACACACACACACACACACACACACACACACAAACACAAAACAAAAACCACAGCAAAACAACAAGTTCTGGAAGGGCGTATTAAGACAGGCAGAAAGACAGGAGAATTTACAACCCTGAAAGGGAAAAGGAACGCCTCACCCAGGAGTCTGGTTGAAACCTCTCGCCTGCTGAGAGCGAAGAACAGCCCCCAGTAATGAACAGCATTTGTTTAAGGCCTTTCTCCTTTCCCAGACACAAACCTACAGTTTCCTGGGAACTGCATCTGAACCCCACTTACAGTACCAAGACCCATCCTGAAGACCGGTGCAACCCTAGTGGCCCCAGGCATCTCATGAGCTACTCTATCGTCTCACTTGCCAAAAAGAGGGGGTGGGCCTAGCTGCCCTAGGCTTAATCTGAGAGCCACCAAAGCGGCAAATATGCCACTGCTTAAGGGGAAGGCCTCCGAGACGCCCGCACTCAGCTCGCACTCGTTCTTCTTCTTCCAACGATCTCTTCCTCTTAACCCTTGTGATTAAAATGTATCTTAAAATCTTTTAAAAGATCTATTGTTTTAGTGTACGTGTGTATGTGTGTGCATGTGAACTCAGGGTGTCCGTGAAGGGAAGAGGTGTCAAATCTCCCAAGTATCCCAAGGCTCGTCGTGAGCCACCCATAGGTGCTGAGAATTGAACTCTGGTCCAACTTCAAGGGCAATATAAGCTCTTAACCATTGATTGAGACATTTCTCCAACCCTTAAAAATCTTTTAAAATAATATGTCTTTTCTAAAATTACATTGTAGACCTGGAGGTAGCTCAGCGGTCGAAAGTCCCTGCTGGTCTTCCAGAGGACCTGAGTTAGGTTCCTAGCATCCACAGCAGCCTACAACCACCTCATCCAATCCAGTTCCAGAGGATTCAATGAGCCCAAGAGCACCAGATATACATGTGGTGTATTTACACATAAGAAGCCAAAACACTCATAAAGTAATTAAATTACTTTTGTTCCTCCATTGACAGGAAGACATGCTTCAGTGTGCATGTGAAGTCACAGTCCGGAGGAGTCAGGCCTCTCCTCCTACCTCATCCGGGGACTGAGCTCAGGTGGGCATGATCAAAAGTACCTTTACCCAATGAGCCGTCTCACCAACCCTAAGAGCTTTTGAAATATCAGTTCCAACTCATACTAGTAATTCTCTCCTGCCTCTGGTTTTACCTGAGTCCCGGTCTCTGAAAGAAAAAGAGAGACTCTGTTCTAGGCTGCCTCTGAGCTAGAGTGGGGCTGTGCCTGCCATTGCTGACAGTGTAACAAACACATGGAAGGAGTGGACAAGAAAAGGGATTCCATTTCTGAGGACTTCTTTGTTTGCTTTAGTTTGTTCCTGCATAGCATTTAAAATGGCATTAAACAGGCACTCAGGGCAAGTCCTGAGTCCTGCAGTTATTGTCCATTTTTACAGTGTCCTGTTCCAGACCCTCAAAAGTCACCTAAACCTGCTGTGACCCTGGCTTTTGGGAAGAAGACTCGTGGATAAACATCCTTAAGACAAGGAACTAAAGCCAAGCCAGGCAGCAGTGAGGAGGGTCATCATCAATGGCAGGCCTGGCCTCAGAGCAGGGGCTATCTGCTAGGAAGCAGAGGGCTTCGCTCAAGCCATACGGACTTTTCCCAACTAAATGTCAATAGGACCCTGTTGGGGACAGGAGGCGAAGGCCGCCATACCCTTAGTCCACTGGAGCTGTTAGCTACCCAGCATCTCTGCTTCTTTATTAGCATCCTGTGGACGCACCATCCCTTATCCGCTCATCATCAGAGAAGCACCCAACAGTACCAGATAATGCCAGATAATGTCTCCAAGGACAAACTGGCCGTTGAGTCATGTGTCACATGGGGAAATTCCCTTAAACCAGGAAAAGGAGGGTTTTTTTAAGCTATCCTCATCATTAACATGTCAGGCCCTTCTGCCACCCCTCTCTTCCCACTGGCAGCAACCTGAGCCTTCCCACCCAAGTCAGTGCCGGGCCTGATTCCTCCATGACGCTTCTTTGAGTAAAACTGCTTCAGCCAAGCTTTGTTATCCCAGTACTTGGAAGGCTGAGCCAGAAGGATTACTGTGAGTTCCAGGCCAGCCTGGGCTACAGGTGTGACACTGTGTCAACAACGACGGAAACTAACAGACCAACTACTTTTGCCTAAGCAAGCATTTGTTGCCACTCTTATTTCTATCTCTGCAAACCGTGACACACGTGGCAGCCTCTGATGGGGTTTACAGCCTTCAGAACCAAAACTGATACTAAACTTGGGGTCAAAGGACTTCCCAATGTGGTCATACTGGTTAAACCTCTTTTTCTCTGTCCCTTACCATTAATTGCTCTCTCTTTAATTGGTATACTGAGCCTGGTGGCCAGAATCTAGCATGTTGGGGATCCCAGCGACGGGTCTGTGCCCAAAGCTGCAGTAACAATAATCCATATTTTGATGAGAAAGTAAGACAGAGAAGCATAGGTTCAAAGGCAGTGTGGGTTAAAAGAAAGTGCCAGGCCACCTACCTCCTAGGTTACATGGTAAAGGGAGGGAGGAAGGAAAGGAGGGAAGAGAGGAGAGGAGAGGAGAGGAGAAGGGAGGGGAGGGGAGGGAGGGGAGGGGAGGGGAGGGGAGGGGAGGGAGGGAGGGGAGGGGAGGAGAGGAGAGGAGAGGAGAGGAGAGGAGAGGAGAGGAGAGGAGGGAGAGGAGAGGAGAGGAGAGAGAGAATGTTCTGGAATTCTCTAAGGAAGCAGCAGGCAATGAGCTTGCCACCCCCACACTGCTAACTAAAAGGCCCACCTTACTCCCAAGGCCTAAGTGGTCATATGGGCTCCTAAGCAGCTTTAGGAAAGAAGCTGCCAGAATTCCAGCATTCATCAGGAAACAAGGACATCCTTCACTGGCCTCAGCTCCACCCACTGTACTCAAAATCCGCCACAGCCCAGTTTTGGAGATAAGAGAGCAGACAGCCCCTCTGGACTTCCATCCTTACCCAAACCCCCTCAATAGTGTCTTCTCACTCAATTTCCTGATCTGAACTTACCCTTCACTCCTCTGGAAAGAACACTGTTGCCCCCTTCTACTAAGACACTGCCAGGCTAAGGGAGCTGTATTCTCACCCCACCTCAAATTTCCTGCCTTGGCTGTCAGTCAGTTAATTAATAACCAAGTCTGTCCAAATACTCCCAGCTATTCCGTGGGACAGAGATAGGGGTTCCAGGAGGAAAGTGACTCCGGTCCAGATCTGCTACAAATTCTCACCGAGTTTCTATTTCAATCCCTTTGCTGCTTTAATTCATCTTCTCCTCACCCCACCCCGCCCCCTCCTGGGTACTGTGCTAGCCAATATGGTGACCTTGGACCACACATGTCTAATAGGCTCCTGAAATGAGGTGTGACCAGATTAACATGAGCTATGAGTTTGAAGCACACACTCAGGGCTGGAGAGATGGCTCAGTAGCTGAGAACACTTGTCCTTACAGAGGACCTGGGTTCAGGTCTCCCTGCCCACATGCCTCCCAACCATTCACAACTCTAGTTCCAGAGATCTGATCCCCTTCTGATCGCCTTGGGCACAAGGCATGTGTGTGGTGCACATTCGTCCATTCAGGCAAAGTCAGCACACATGTAAGATAAAATAAATAAATCTAACAACAAAACAAAAGCCACTTACCAGGGGCTGGGCAAACAGAAGCGTGAGGACTTGTATTTGAACCTCCAGCCTCCAGCACCCACACAGAAGCTGGACAGGGTGGCACTCGGTTACCCTGTTTTACTATTCTTGGTTTCCTTGTGACAGGGTCTCCTTATGTAGCTCAGGGTGGCCTGGAACTCTTGACCCATCTGCTTCAGCTTCCTAAGCATCAATGGTACTGGCCTGGACCACAGCACCTGGCTCATTTTTTTTTTTTTTTTTTTTTTTTTTTTTTTTTGCTCTTTCTGAACTCTAGATGGCTGGTTCAGCTCGGCTGTTCTGTCTCAAACTCCTCTCCAAGCTGACTGATTCGATCTGGCTTCTCTCAGCTTCTCACTGAATTACTCTGCTTGGCCTCAAATTAACTCTGGCAATTCATTCCAATCTTCTGACTTCTTATTTCCTGACTACAGCTGCCTCTGCTGACCTGCACTGAACGGCATGAACTCACAACAAACCCAACTCCACTGCACTGCACTCACTGCACTGACTCCCAGCTGCCCCCTCTCTCCCTGTGCTGCTTTCAAGTAGTTTCTCTTTCCTGTGCTGCTCTTTTGAGAGTTGGGCGTATCCTATCTCTGATTCATTCTGTCAGATCCTTCTCTGATTCACCACTTTGTCTGCCCCTCAATTAGACATCACTTTCAAACATGGCTGTTTCCTTCTACAAAACTAATTTTACCTTAAAGATGTGTCCTAAGATTGTGTCTGTATTCCAGCCAAAGGGATTAAAGGTGTGTGGCCTGTGTGCATTCCAGTTGGATCACACAGACCTAGGTCTTTGGATGTGATCCCTGCCAGAACAGTCATGTTGCAGGATTAAAATTGCACTACACTTCCCCCGCTCTTCCTTTTTCCTTCCTTCCTTTCTTCCTTCCTCCTTTTCTTCTTTTTCCCCCTTTCTCTGCTCTCTCCTTCACTCCCCTCCTTCCTCTTGTGGGAATTGGCATAAAATGAAATGAAAGATTACTGAGACACACACCTCCCCCGTGCCCGAGTAGGGCCATCTCCTCCATTGTGCTGAACAGTTGTTGTTGTATTTCGTGTGAACAGGTGTTTTGCCTGCATACAAGTCTGAGTGCCATGTGCCTGCTTGGTGCCCACAGAAGCTAGAAGAGGGCATTAGATCCCCTGGAACTGGAGTTAGAGACAGTTGTAAACTGGTATGGGGTATTAAAAATCAAACCTAGTTTCTCTAAAAGAACAGTAACTGCTCTTAACTGCTAAGCCATTTCTCCACGCCCCTTTCATGTTTTGTTTTGTCTTATTTTTGAGACGGTTTCATTATGCTGTTGCCCTGGCTGGCCTAGAACTCCCTATTTTGACCAGATGGCCTCAAATTCCAAGATGCCTGCCTTCCTCTGCCTCCCAAGAGCAGGGTTATAGGAATATGCCACCACACCTGATGACAACTATCTTTTTAAAAAATATTATTTATCTATTCATTTGGTGTGTGTGTGTGTGTGTGTATACTCAAACCATGGCACACACATAGAGGTCACACTGTCTTCTGCTCAAACAGCCAATCAGAAGTGTCCATCAGATTCAACTTCAAAATTTGTCTTGAGTCTATCTGCTTCTCTATAAATCATTGCAGCAGAGTCCAGGCCAATCCTGTGCCTCATCAGAACCAGAGTACCTGTCTCCTTCCTGCCCGGGTCTCCCCAGACCCTTCACACCATTCCCCAAATAGTGAGCTGAGTAATTTGAAGGTGAAAGTGACACCCTGCCCATCAGGAGAGTGGCCTTAAATTTTGTTTAGACATTATCACATACTGTTATCACACTCAATAAATGTCCCCCCACCCCAAACCCTACAAGACCGGGTTTCTCTGTGTAGCCCTGGCTATCCTGGAACTCTCTCTGTAGACCAGGCTGGCTTCGAACTCAGAGATCCTCCTGTCTCTGCCTCCCAAGTGCTGGAATTAAAGTTGTATGCCATCACACCTAACAATAAATGTCTTAATATAACCTAGCTCAGAGCCTCCGTACGAAGCTGGTTCTTTCTCGAGCTTCAGGCCACCCTTTCTAGCTGCCTGGCTTTAGGGCCCACACGCACTAGTCTCCTCTCCCCTTGCTGTCCTTGTCATAGCTCATAGTTATAGTGACACTTACATTTGTCCTCTCTTCCTCATTAGAATATAAACTTCCTGCACATAACTGAATTCCCAGTCTCCTTGTTAAAGGCCACAGCAACAACCATGACCATGATCTAGAGACAGCTTTGGAGATGGATAAATGTGGCATCATTTGGGGCCAAGTAGAAGGATAGACAGAGTCCAGTTCTTCTGTTAGCCAAAGATAGGAACAACAGATAGACACACCAAGGATGACTCTGCCTTGCCCAGTTCCCAAACCAACCCCAGTTCTCATCCCAGAACCTCCTACCTAAAGGGGTGGCAGGGATCCCAGGAGGAAGGACATGGAACACGATGGCAAATGCATAGTGTAATGATGCTCCTAGCCCTTCCCCAAGGGGACAGATAGTCATCAGGGAACCGTTAGGGAGGGAGACACCCAGACAGTGCTAGGACAATTAAAAGCAGATCTGAGTTAGCACAGTATCTAGAGATGCTAACCATACCCAACTAGGATGGAGGCATACAGACCTCCGTCTTATGCTTCTGCTGGGTCTGTAGACCACCAAAAGTGAAAAGGGAATGAACGACTTTGAAGTTGAAGAACTGTCACATGGAGTTTGGTGACCAGTGAACACGAGCTCTCATCATGCAGAAGCCAAATGGATGTCCCTTAAACTGTACTAAAATCAACAAAGACACCAAAACCTAGGGAGCATGGTGGGGATGCAAGAGTGGTGGCCCCCGTCACACCCTCTTAACTCACGGGGCTGGCACTTGCAATACCTGAGGGATTCTAGACAATGATCATCAATTTCTGCAAGCACAAACAAGCAGCTGCCCCATCTTTGCTTCAGATCAATGGACATGGTCTTGGGCCAGTGAATGTGGCCACGAATTGAAATGAAAGCTTTTACTCTTATTTTTATTTTATTTTTTATATTTTATTTTATATTATTTTTTTATTTTATTATTTTATTTTGAGGTGTCAAGACTTTCCTCTACAGACCAGGCCAGCCTTGATCTCAAAGAGATCTTCCTGCCTCTGCCTCTCCAGTACTGAGATTAAAGGCATAAGCTACTACCCCTGGCTTTATTTTATTTTTTAATTTTAAAATGGATCAAGGTGTTCACCTCTGCATGGAACACACGCTCACCAGCTGTGGTAATTGTCCTGGTCTTTGTTATAAGGTATTCTCAGTAGATTGGAGATAACTGACTCTTTCACAGATCACAATCCATTACATCAGGTCCACAAATTATAGCCTCTGGACTAAATCTGACCTAGAACCTTTTATTTTATTTTTAAATATCGGGACAAGGTCCTACTATGTAGCTCTAGCTGTCCCAAAACTCACACTGCTTGAATGTTCTAGAAGAAAAGTTTTAGCCGGGCAGTGGTGGCGCATGCCTTTAATTCCAGCACTTGGGAGGCAGAGACAGGAGGATTTCTGAGTTCGAGGCCAGCCTGGTCTACAGAGTGAGTTCCAGGACAGCCAGGGCTACACAGAGAAACCCTGTCTCGAAAAAAAAAAAAAAGAAAGAAAGAAAGAAAGAAAAGAAAAAGAAAAGTTTTCTTGCAAACACCTGGGCGCATATGTGCGTACGCGCGAACACACACACACACACACACACACACACACACACACACACACACACACACACACACTCTTCACCCTCACCGCAGGGCTCCCACCCAGCCTGGTCCCAGCTCTTCGCACAGCACTTTGGGCTTCCCGCCCACCCTGCCACCCAGCTCACCGCTTTCGGGCTTCCTGGCGGGCAGCGATGCGCAGGCGCCGGGCCTGGATCCGCTCCTGTGGGTTATCCGAATGCACCGAGGGCCCGAGAATCGGGGTGGCTAAGTGTTCTTCCCCATTCTGCTCTAGGACCCCAATTCCTGACGGATTCATGGCGGCGATCTCCCATCCACTGGCAGCTCCGCCTGGACCAGCAGCCCGGTTGCTAGGAACAAACCGTTGCTAAGGGAAAGCAGTCACCTGACCCATTGCTGGCTAGCTGTCGCGCGAAGCTCCAGCCCAGCTTCTCTGTCTGGCGCTAAGAGTTGTTTGTATATTTGTATTCCAGATGTAGACTTTATTCCCCTTGCCTGAAGTTGGTTTGGAAGGGTTGACCTTACCCCACGAAGGCAGCTGGAACAAAGCGCACCTCGTCTCTTTCTCACTCGAAAGCCGGGTTCATCATCCACTTACCAAATGAATATTCCTAAAAGGCACTTTCATCTAAAAAGCATTGTAGTATAACTAGAGACAGTGGCGTCCTTTCCTCAAGCAGAGTGGGAGACCACCGAAGCTCATTGCAGTTTTTGAAGTGTGAACCCAAGTACGCTCATCGCCTGTAGCTGCTACTTAATGAAAAGAGGAGGGTGCAGGAGAATGTTTTGTGGGGAAAGAACCCTGGACACCACTGCTCTCTCAAAGCATCAGTCTGCAGGGGAAAAAAAAGACATTATTCCTTGTCCCTGTGTCCCTTTGCCAACAAAAATAATGTTGGGTCAGAGAGATGGCTCAGCAGTTAATGTTTCTGGCCAAAGAGAGTGACCACCTGAATTCAATCCTTTAGGCCCACACTGTGGAAAAAGAACCAGTTCTGACAAGTTGTTCTCTGACCTTCACACGCCGCAGTGGCACACGAGCACACAAAAACATAGGTGTAAAAAGTTTGGGTTTTTTTAATGTTCTCATTAAGAATTAAAACCATGCCTGGGCTTGTGGTACGGCTCAATGATAAAGGGTTTGCCTACACCAGCAAGGAGGTCGGTTCCTGGGAGCACCATGGACAAGACACACGAAACAAAAGCACCATGCCTGTAATCCCAGCACTCAGGAATGTGTCACAGGTCATCCTGGGCTACAGAATGAGACCCTGTCTCTAACTAAATTAATTAAAATAAGAAATGTAAAGCCCTACATAATAATAATAATAATAACAATAATAATAATAATAATAACAACAACAACAACCCTTTTCCCCAGACATGCAGAAATTGTAGCTCACAATCAGCCCTCTGGGAGGCTGTAAAGTTCTAGGTCAGCCTGGGCTACATTTCAAGACACTATCCCAAATGCAAACCACTCAAGAGTTTTATTTTTGTAGCATTGGAGACTGAACCTAGGGACTCACACATGCTAGATATTCCTTGGCTTTGTGTTGATGAAGTGGTTTTATGGCTCAGGAAGTTGCAACGCAAGAATGGGTTTGCTGTGTAAACCTAATCCTCCACAGTGGGAAGGCCCAGAAGACACACCCTTCACTAATCCTATAAGATGCAAAATGGTGAGGGGCACCAGCACATTTGAAGAGCTTTGGTGTCTTATGCCAGATCTTAGGGTTGGAGATGCTGCTGTTCAACTGAATGAGTTAAAGGCCATGGGTTTAATTGGGCACTGAGGTCATAGGGGCCAGTAGCAGCATTGAATCACCAGAAGCAAGGTGACTGTAGTTATATGGGCAGCATAGACAAAACAATGTTCATAATGACGTAACTCACAATGGTCAGCACAGGCAAGATGAATTCTATAACAGCATGGCTCATAGAGACCTTTGGTACTGGCTGATCATGGTGTTTCCAGGCATGAGATAGATAAAAAGCCCACTGTATTTGTTTGATCTGTATCAGCAAAAAAAGTTCTCAAAACAAATGAAGGAAAGGCTATATTGGATTCTGGCAAAAGGCAGTCTCAGCCAGTGAATGTATTTCCAGACTTGAGCCAGTTTGCAGACCCAGAACCCCTTGAATGAAGGAGTAGCCAGGTTCTCCTAAGGAAGGACCTTGATAAGACCCCTAAAAATTTTGCTGTTAGTTTTTCTCCAGTTCTTCCCCCAGAGGTACCTACAGCCTTTTACAAGGGTAACTACACTGGGGGAAAGAAAATAACCAGACTTTCCAGGGGCTATTAAATACTGGTTCTTAACTGATGCTGTTTCGTGAGATCCCAAGAAACATTGTGGCCTGCCAGTTAAAATAGGGGCTTATGGAGGTCAGGTGATTGATGGAGTTTGGACTAACGTCTGAATCATAGGAGGTTCCGCATGCCCCCCGAACACATCCTGTGGTCATTTCCCCAGTTCCAGAATTGGGATAGATATACTTAGAAGATGGCAGAATTCTCACATTGGTTCCCTGACCTGTGAAGTGAGGGCTATTGTGGTTGGAAAGGCTAAATGGAAGCCTTCAGAGTTGCCTCTGCCAAAGAAAATAGTGAATCAAAAACAGTATTGTATCCCTGGAGGAACTGCAGAAATTACTGCCACCATCAAGGACTTGAAAGATGCAGGGGTGGTGGTTCCCACCGCATCTCCCTTCAACTCTCTCTGGCCAGTGCAGAAGACAGATGGATCATGGAGAATCACAGCTGAATATCAAAAACTCAGTCAGGTAGTAACTCTGATTGCAGCGTTGTACCAGATCCTTACTTGAGCAAATTAACATATCTACTAGTATCTGGTATGCAGCTACTGATCTAGCAAATTCCTTTTTCTCAGTACTTGTCCATAAAGACCACCAATTTGTTTTGAGTTGGCAAGGCCAGCAATATACCTTTACAGTTCTGCCTCAAGGATATTTTAACTCTCCTGCCCTGTGTCATAACTTAGTTAGAAGGGATCTTGATTATCACACTGGTGCACCACATTGATGACGTTATGTTGGTTCATTGATAGCACATAAACATATCAGAAGATGGTAAATAAATCCAACCAAAAATTTCAAAGACCTTTTACCCCAGTGAAATTCTTAGGAGTCCAATGGTACGGGGGCATGCCGAGATAAGAAGCACATTTAGTGGGCCTATTTGGATTCTGGAGACAGTACATTCACACTTGGGCGTCTTACTTCGACCCATGTACCGAGTAACTAAGAAAGCTGCTAGCTTTGTGTGGGGCCTGGAACAGGAGAAGGCTCTTCAACAGGTCCAGGCTGCTGTGCAGGCTGCTCTAGCACTTGGACCATATGATCCAGCAGACCCGATGGTACTTGAGGTGTTTGTGGCAGATAGAGATGCTGTTTGGAGCCTCTGGCAGGCCTCTATAGACGAATCACAGAAGAGACCTTTGGGATTTTGCAGCAAGGCTCTACCATCATCTGCAGAGAACTAGTCTCCCTTTGAAAGACAGCTGTTGTTGTGCAATTGCGACTTAGTGAGAACTGAACATGTGACAATAGGACACCAAGTTACCATGAGACCTGAACTGCCCATCATGAGCTGGGTGTTATCAGACCCTCCAAGTCATAAAGTAGGACGTGCACAGCAGCAGTCTATTGTCAAATGGAAGTGGTGTATACTCACTTGGGCCGGAGCAGGTCCTGGAGGCACAAGCAAGTTACATGAAGAAGTTGCCCAAATGTCTATGATTCTACTCTTGTTACAATGCTGCCAAGCATGCATCTACAGCCTCACAGAGTGTTTCCTATGATTGGCCCATTGAGGAAGAAAAGACTAGGACCTGGTTTACTCATGGTTTGGTACATTATGCAGGCACTAGCCAGAACTGGGCAACTGCAACATTATAACCCTGTGGCAGGAATTTTCCTGTCCAATCTATTTAAATGTTAGTGTAGCAGGAGGCCTGTGATTGGACAGGGAAAAGGGAAGTGGAGCTAAGAATTACAGAGACAGGGGGAGGGGGAGGGGGAGAGAGAGGGGGAGGGGGAGAGAGGGGGAGAGGGAAAGGGAGAGGGGAGGAGAATCAAGCTGGAAGACAGACAGGGAGAAGATCCTGAACCAGCATGGCTTTAAATAGCCACAGGTATAGATGATATCATAAAGGACAGAATAGTTGAAATAACTTGTCTAAATTGTGTGGGCATCTTGTGTATTGAGAATTTATTGATATATAAATATGACTGGTTAACTATAAGCTCTAAGAGTTTTGATTTTACTGGGTTACTGGGTATTGTGATATCTAACAGCGAGCTTGGCGGTCATTGCATGGGGCTAGGCCTAGAGGCCTGGAGGCAGCGGAGTTGGCTGGTGGAGGCAGCGACCACACCAACATGGGGTGGGGGCGGGTCAGAGGGTCTGCCAAGATGAGAATACCCCGTTGGGACCAGGTGACCTGCCGATTGCTGGCTGTAGTATGGAAACTTGGAGATTCTATTTGGTTACTGAAATGTGGGACCGCCGACTACAGGGGTTTATGGCTGAGAAAGAACTAGCCACTCCAGGGACAAGCGAACCAGAGCTGGGAACACAGTGATCGGTCACTGCTTTGGGGCTAGCTGTGGAGGCATGCGAGTGGCTGACAGTAGTGCAGGAAGCCTGCAGTACTTGTTTGTTTGTTTGTTTAAATACTTCCCACAACATAACCCCTTTCTGGGACAATCCTGAAAGATACTGGTAAAGGGGGATCTTCATGGTGGGCAGAACCTAAGGCAGTGCACATGGATTACAATTTGTTTGGAAGAAAAAATGGCCAGATGTACGACTGTTCACTGACTCGTGGGCTGTAGCCAATAGATTGGCTGGATGGTCAGGGACTTGGAAAAATCACAATTGGAAAATTGGTGAGAAAGACTCTGGGGAAGAAATATGTGGATAGATCTCTCCAAATGGGCAAAGAAAATGAAGATATTTGTGCCCCATGTAAATGCTCATCAAAAGGTGACTTCAGTCAAGACATTCGTAGTCAATTATATAGGATGTTCTGTTCTGAGGAGGGTCAGCCTCTCCCCAGCCATTCCTGTCATTGTCCAGTGGGCACACAAAGGGGCCATAGTTGCAGAGATGGCCCCTATGTATGAGCTCAGCAACGTGGACTTCCACTCGCCAAGGCTGACCTGGTGACCTCTGCGGCTGAGTGCCACATCTGCCAACAGCAGAGACCATTCCCCAGATGACTAGCAAACTAGTGGCAGGTTGACAACACTTGACCACTTGCCCTGTGGTAAGGATACTTTGTCCTTACTGGAGTAGATCCTTATTCTGGTTATGGATTTGCCTTTCCTGCCAAAACCACCATTCATGGACTCACAGAATGCCTTAACCATTGTCATGGTATTCCATACAGTATTGCTTCTGACCAAGAAACTCATTCCACAGCCAGAGAAGTTTGACAGTGGGCCCACAGTCATGGAATCCACTGGTCTTACCATGTTTCCCATCATCCTGAAGCAGCTGGTCTGATAAGAAAGATGGAATGGCCCTTTGAAGACACAGTTATAACTCCAGTTAGGTGGCAGCAGCATGGATGGCTGAGGCAGGGTTCTTCAGAAGGCAGTATATGCTCTGACTCAGTGTTTGATATATGGTACGGTTTCTCCCATCGCCATGATCCACAGGTTCAGGAATCAAGGGGTAGAAAAGAGACTATTTCCACAATCACCCTAAGTGACACACTAGGAAATTTTTTGCTTTTTTCCCCATACCCCTAAGTTTCTGCTGGCCTAGAAGTTTTGGTCTCAGAAGGTAGAGTTCCTGCCAGGAGCCGTAACATTCTATTGAATTGGAAGCTCGGACTTCCCCCTGGTCACGTTGGGTTTTTAATGCTCTTAAACCAACAAGCTAAGAAAGAAATAACGGTTTTTGGAGAGGTGATACATCCAAATTGACATTGGGAAATTGGATTGCCATTGGGAAATTATGTCTGAAGTGGTGTAGGAGATTCTTTAGGGTGTCTCTTGGTACTACACTGTCCTGTGATTAAAGTCCATGAGAAACTACAACAGCGGCCGGGCGTTGGTGGCGCACGCCTTTAATCCCAGCACTTGGGAGGCAGAGGCAGGCGGATTTCTGAGTTCGAGGCCGGCCTGGTCTACAGAGTGAGTTCCAGGACAGCCAGGGCTACACAGAGAAACCCTGTCTCGAAAAAAACCAAAAAAAAAAAAAGAAACTACAACAGCTTAATCCAGGCAAGATGACAAAGGGTACAGACCCATTAAGAATGAAGATATGGGTCACTTCTCCAAGAATACAGCCAAGGCCCTCTGAGGTGCTTGCACAGGGTGGAGGAAATACAGAATGGGTAATAGAGAAGGGAAGTTATAAATACCATCTAAGGCCACATGACCAGTTACAGAACAAAGATTATAATTGACACGTGTGCTTCTGTTTGGATTTTGCCAAAAAATAATTTGAACAGATTTTTTTTCAATTTCTTTAACATCAATTAAGAGAATGTCAATGGTTATCATATTTGAGACACTAAAATGATGTCCCCAAGGGATATTGCCACCTACTCTAAATTTACAATGTGTGTGTGGTTATATGAGGGATAGTTATGTTAGGCGTTATTATGACCTGGTTGTTTTCATTTGTATATGAGATATGATTTGTGTCATGTTGACAAGGGATGGACTGAATAAACTTTTTGATCAAGAAATGGAGGGCACACCTGTGACCCAAATCTTGCAGCTGGAAGACTCAAGCTCTTGATCCAGATCTTGAGACACATCTTTATCTGCACCATACTTCCTGCTGGAAGCCTACATAAGGACATGGAAGAAGGAAGCTTTTGCTTTTTGCCGGCTTGCCCTTGCCTTGCTAACAAATCCATTTCTTCACTGGCATTGGAGCCTACTCCTTCCGGATTCCAGCTTATAGAGCAGACCAGCTAAGACACGCAGCCTTGTGGGACTGAGCAACAAATAGATTTTCCATTCACAGTCAGCCATTGTTGGATTAGTTGGACTGCAGCCTGTAACTCATTCCAATAAATGCTATTTATGTGCATGTTTATATATATTTATATACAGAGAGAAAAATATCTCTATATATACAGTGTATACAGAAAAAAATAGATTCATGATTCATTCCATAGTGTGTACATGTGCATATATACATCTACAGAGAGAGAGAGAGAGAGAGAGAGAGAGAGAGAGAGAGAGAGAGAGATTTTCACTCCCTGAGTCCTGTGGCTCTAGAGAACCCTGACTAACTCCTAGTTTTTGCTGTTTATCCACTGACAGCTTTTAGATCTCACTCTTCCCTTCTCCGTATCTGGGACAGCTGTTTAAAAAGGAAGTTAGGGATACAGTTTAGTAATACTGCACTTGCCTAGTATGTGCGAGGCTCTGGATTCACCTCCCAGAATCCCAAACAAACAAGCAAAACCCAACACGATACAGCAGGAGACGGCTCAGCTATGAAGAACTCTTCCAGAGGACCTGAGTTCAGTTCCCAGTATTCACACTGAGTGGCTCATAACTGCATGTAATCCCAGATCCACAGGGTCTTCCCTTCTAGCTTCTGTGTTGTGACACTCCCTGCTCTCAGGTATTTGGCCATATTGGTCCCCAAGGTTAAAGGGAGGTGTTTGGAAGCCCTGTGAGTACCTGTGGTGAATGAAGACAGCAAGACCAGCTGCAGGGAGGCAGGTCAACTTTACTGGGGATGATCAAGGCTTATATAGTTTTGGTGGATGGTGAAGGTGGGTAGAAACATTCAGAATGGGGAAAGGTCATTGGCTGAAGGCTTACAGCACCAAAGTGCCTCATTAGCACGAGGAAGCATTTCAGGAATCTTAGGTGCTAGCTGAATAGTTTCATATCAGAGAAAGGAAGGTGAACCTGTAATCTAAGGCTAAGTGACATTCTGCAGGTAGAGATGTGTGTGTGTGTGTGGGGGGGTGTTGAACTCCCCAAGCAAGGTTAAAGGGGAAGCCCGGCCAATGAAGGGAGTCTTCCATACTGTGCTGAGCCCCAGAAGGCTACCCAGATGATGATAGACTTCGACCTTAATTAGCAGGGCAACACTGCATGCATGCTTGCACACACTCACACACCCATACACCCTTACATAAATCACCTTTGTTTAATACAGAATAAAAGCTGGGGGTCATATATGCCTGTACCTTCTGCACTGAGGAGGCTAAGGTAGGGGTGACTTCAGGGCCAGCCTGGGCTTTGTGGTAAGACTAAGTGTGAACTCACTCCTTACAGTTTTGGGTTTTGTTTGCAGACTACTGAAGGGCCTACAGAGATTGTGGCAGGCAAGAGTACGGCTCTACCCACAGAGGGCTTTAGAGAAGGGATAAAGAAGTCTTCACCCTGCCAACTGACCAGCCTCCAGTATCTGTTCCAAAAGCAGGCCTGTTCTGAGAAATGTCTTTGAACAATAAATTCACAGGAGGAAATACTTAGGAAAGTTTATAAAGTTTAACAAGAATCTGTGACCATCACACAGGACAGTCCATACATGGTTTGGGACAGCTCATCTGTTAGTTACCCGCAAAGAGGGTGACTGGATAACTGGGGAGCCCTTTAACTGAGATTAGTGGCTCACCATGGGGGTAACTCGCTACAACAGATTGATATTCAGAGATGAATTCAAGAAAGACCTAGATGTCCAAATGGTCATCCCTTATATCAATAAAATCCGTAACAGCCAGGAGAAAGGTTTTGCTCCCCAGTTGTCACAGGCTACATGTGAAACAGTAGGAACCATGATGGCATCCTTGCCATCCCTACTCACTCACTGGCAAGGGTACGGTCCAATACTTGGGCTCTTAGATCTCAGCTCAGGACATAATCTCCATGAAGGGCACTGTCTGTGTGTAGGCTTCCACCACTATCTCAAGGACAACATATCAGTGGATATCCTGAAACCCTGTCATGGTGTAGGGACCTGCCTGTAAGGACCATGTACCTGCATGTGGGCCCAGTGTCTTAACCTGGATGGGCAGCTGGCCGTGCAGTGGGCACCGGATTAAAACAAGTATCGGAACCCCCTACATCCCCAGCTGCAGACTCCATCACAGAGAATAGTTTTGTTTGTTGATATAGGCAGGTCTTTCAGAGTCTGGCTAGCCTGGCACTCATGCATACTGTAGGTAAAGGTGGGCCTTGAACTCGAGGCAAGTCTCCTGTCTCTGTCCCCCAGCTCTGGGATTATAGGTATGTAGCACCATACCCAGCTGCTTAGCTTATTTTCAGGGGTGGGGCATAGGGACTATACATTGGCCATATTTTACAAATCACAATTCCGCATCTATACGCACATACCAAATTACCTTACCTGGAGCTTAGGGATGTCAGTAAATCCATCACACCCTTAGAAACTTCTTGGTTTATTTGTATATCCCAATTTGTGTAATTTTTAAAATCTTTTTTTTTTTTTTTTAATTTTTACTTCTATTCACTGCCCTTTTCCTGGTCACTCCCTCCCATAATCCTTCCCCCACCTCCCATCTCCTTCTCCTTTGAGTGTGTGTGTCGGGGGCGGCCCTTGGTATCCAAGAGAATTCCAGTCTCTGCAAAGCTAGGTGCTTCCTCTCCCACTGAGGCTGGACCTAGGTCTCCCTGCTCATACGTAGCAGATGTGCAATTTGTGTAAATTTTACCAATTAGATTTCCAGAAGGGAATCTTTATCCAAATTTATTTATTTATTTATTTATTTATTTATTTATTTATTTATTTATTTATTGGTTTTTCAAGACAGGGTTTCTCTGTGTAGCCCTGGCTGTCCTGGAACTCACTCTGTAGACCAGGCTGGCCTCGAACTCAGAAATCCACCTGCCTCTGCCTCCCAAGTTCTGGGATTAAAGGCATGTGCCACAACCGCCTAGCCCTTTATCCAATTTTAACACATTTTTAAAAACTTCATAAGTATCATCTTTAAAGTATGAAGGAAGGAGCCAGCAGACAGCTCAGGGGGAAAGGTGCTTGCTTGCCATCAAGCCTGGCTACTTGAGTTCCATCCACAGGACTCCCATAGCAGAAAAGAAACAAAGCCCACAGATTGTCCTGCCACCAACCCGTGGGCAGTGGCACACCCTTGCTGCCAACAAATGGATCTTTAAAAATTAAGTGTGAGCTGGGCAGTGGTGGCGCACGCCTTTAATCCCAGCGCTTGGGAGGCAGAGGCAGGCGGATTTCTGAGTTCGAGGCCAGCCTGGTCTACAGAGTGAGTTCCAGGACAGCCAGGGCTACACAGAGAAACCCTGTCTCAGAAAACCAAAAAACAAACAAACAAAAATTAAGTGTGAGGCACTGGAGAGATGGCTCAGCAGTTAAGAGTACTGACTGCTCTTCCAGAGGTCCCGAGTTCAATTCCCAGCAACTACATGATGCTCATAACCATCTGTAGTGGGATCTGATGCCCTCTTCTGGTGTGTCTGAAGACAGCGACAGTGTACTCATATAAACAGATCTTTTTTTTTTTTTTTAAGACTCTCTGTATTTCCTTAAAAATGAAGTGTGAGGAAAGGAACTGAGGAGCCAGGAGCCCCATCAGAGCTCGGACAACAGCTGGAAGGTTTGTTTCTAAAGCTTGAACTAGAGGGTGGGGATGGAGATCAGTTGGGAGAAAGCTTACCTAGCATACATGAAATCCTAGGTTCAAGTCCCAGCACAGAATTAAACTGGCTATGTGGCACATGCCAATGATCTCAGCCCCCAGAAGGTAAAGCAAGAGGGTCTAAAGTTCAGTTATCTTCTGCTACAAAGTATTTGAGGTCAGCCTGGGCTACATATGACCCTGTCTTTAAAAAGTTAACAAAGATTGCAAAATGATTAGAAAAAAGCAAGTTCGTGGTGATTATTTCCACACGTTCCCTGAGGAATCAAGTGTTGCCGTCACCTGTCTGGTACATGAAAAGTCATACCCAGGATGGTCTCTGAAAGCAAGCAGTAACCACGGCAACAACCTGCTTGTTAGGGCTGGCAATGTGGTTCAGCTGGATCCCCAGCACATCCTAAACCAGGCCTGACAGAATGCCAGCATCGGTGGCAGGAGGAACAAGTCAGAAATCAAAGGTCAGCTCCAGACCCAAGGATTTAAGTAACACTCTTACCTAAAAAAAAAAAAAAATCACAAAAACAAAACCAGCGCTACTGCACTTTATACTGCGTGACTGCTCTGCGGGCAGCCTGCTTCCTGCTCCAGCACCTTCCCCTTTGCCTGACCAAGGATTTAAAAAAAAAAAAAAAAAGACAGCTTGAAAACAATTAAAAGGATTTAAAAATTATTTTATTACAATAAATATTTATCAATAAAGAATTAAACAATTGAAAACTAAAAACCTACTGCTTTAACTTTTGGAGTCCAAAGCAGAAGACACAAACATAAATCCAGTTGAAAGGTTGAGGTTTCCAGAATCCAGTGACAAGAAACAGCCATGTCTTGATTATATGGACTAAGACGGGGGAATAGTAACACAGATAATGCAAAACCCACATTCAATAACCCAGAGTATTCTAGTATACATCGAATCACAAGACTTGGAACATTCCAATAAAGTGAAGCAAGCTCAAAAATCTGCTTTAGCAAGATCAACTTATCTCACAGATGATGTCCAGAGGCATACTGCTCCCAAAGCTGCCTCCTGGCCGAAAGAGGGCCTGGCCGACCCAGGAACCTCAACCCTGAAGAGAATAGCCAGCATTCTTGAAACCAGTCTTTCTGGCTCACAGGTTCCCTGGTGAAAGGGAAGTGGAATGTGATATACTTCAAGGGCTTTCTCAGGGCTGAGATGACCTGGAGGGAAAAGGTTGACTCCAAGTGGGGAAGTGGCTTTACATGTGGGCCATGGGCACACTAAGTCCACACAAAGCAACAGCTAAAGAGGGTTGCCACCTGGCCGATAATCAAGAGTTAACTCCATAGATACCATATCATAAGATACATGGAGAACAGGTGTACATAGTAAACGTGTAAATATACAGAGCGCATGGAACCAGAGTAAATGCTACATTAACACTGTAAGTGCTACTCAGGCCAACTACAACTAAAAGTACTTGAAAGGGGAGAGATTTTATGCCCTCTTTTTCTTCATCTCTGGTATACTTTTCATTCTTTGCGGCAAACACAACCCACCCGGCTCTAGTGGTGGTTTTTCCAGGAAGAAATTATTCTCTTGCTTCAGAAGACTACAGAAAGTCTATCCATAAAGGCACAAAATTAAAGCCCAGCTACACAGTCCCTGCCGCCTGTTCTTAACATAGAACATGAAACCTCACTCAAAAAGCAGTACTTTTATTTTTCTTCAGTTACCATCCAATGCACTGTTAGGCAGGAAGGGAAAGAGCTCACGGCTTCCTGCATACCTTGGTCATTATTGTCTTCCATTCTGCCCCCAAAAAGGAGGGGAGATTTTGTTTTTTTTTAACTGAAATTCGGAGTTCAATGCTGAATTCTGTTTTCTTGGGACATTTTAAAATGAGCTAATCATTATATATAACTGAGTCTTTGTCTTCAAAATGGCTGCTCTGATGAGGATGTCCAGATGATAGCACGGACTTTAGACTTGGCGAGTGAAGCAGCTCTGCCGCTCGCTGCTGCTGAGTAACAGTGATCTCAACAGGTTAGTGATGCAGCCAAGAGAAAACAGGCCACTTCTATAACCTGCTCACCAGGAATCTCACAATCAAGAATTCATGAAGGCCTTCTGTTTACAAAACAAACAAACAAACAAACAAACAAAAACAATCCAATTCTTACTTTGTTACCCAAAGAAACTGCTTAAAAGATCTTAGCCAACGTGACAGAAAACATTCACAGTCCTTGGTCACTCCCTGGCCTCACCACTATCTCTGATGGCGCTGCTGAAAGGGCGCTGGTTTCTCCTATTTTAGACTCTCAATGGCCATGGTCCAACAGCCATAAAAGCAGCTGGACTCTGACTCCATCCAGCTCTTTAAGAATGATTTTCTGAAAGGGAAGACAGTAATCTAAAAGCCCAGAACAACCTTTCTGTTCCACCCAAAGGCATTTTCCTAGAGACAAGCCCCTGTCAAATACTCTAAAACCTCCGGTATAGCACTTTCCATGCTGAGAACCCAGCCTTCCTCACTGAACGAACAAATCTCCTTGCTTGGGCTGTCTGTGGGAGGGCTGCAAATGTCAAAATTCCTTCTGCTACCCTAAACGTGAGCTCAACAGATAGCTATAAAAAGAACACACTCCTGCTTAAGAGACAGACGGTACCCAGCTAGCATATCATCTCTGGAGCAAAGCACACCACTAACAGGTTAGAGGGTAAGTTACACTTAGTTTGTAAAACCCTGGAAATACATCGGCTAGCAAGTCCAGTTCCCACGGCTCATCACAGACACATCCCTCTCTCTAAAAAGTTAGACCACCAGGACTCACCACAAACCCTGAGGTCACTGCCTGCCGAGATGTCAGCCATTTGTCCCACTGTCAAAGACGATTTAGAAACGAAAACAAACCATCTAATATGAACAAGCTGCTGGGTTACATAATTAATAAAGGAAAAGCAGAAATGTATGCTAGCTTTTTAAAATTCCTAGAGCATCACACATTCAAGTTTCGCAGTGATTAATTAACACCACTTTACTGTTAGGGCTGTCGCTTTAAATGCAAAGTGCTTCAATGCGGCATGTAGGTTAACAATCTTTCTGGAAGACTGGCATAGGGCAGCGAACTATAATAAGATCACTCACCCACAACGACAATGAGTGGTCAAGATAGGGCATGTTGCCTTAAAATGACATTTCATTGGACAAAGAAAATTCTGGTCTGACATCAGAGTTCCTAAAGAGGGCTTGATCAAATCCAGAAGTCAGTCATGATGAGAGCATCCCTCCCAAACACAGGCATCTCCACAACCAATCCTATCTCTGCGTCTGCTTCTGCCTAGTTTGGAGACGCAGAATCAAAGTGGCAGGCCTCAGGTTTAACCTTCTGTAGCGTTGTCCCAGTCCTTCACCAGCCAAGAGATTTAATGGGATTCACCATATGGATGTGGCAACATCTGGCTTCAACCAAGCCAGGATGCAGCAAGCTGTTTCTGTCCTAGGTGCTGGTTCATTGATAGAAGAGTTACAAGTAGGCTGCAAGTTACATTTTCAAGGGAGAAAGTAGTCCTGGACTTAAACACCTCCAAATGACCTGTTATTCTCTAGAGGTCATGGAGCTGAAGTCAGCTTCAGGAAACAAGGTGCTTTCCATACCCTTCTGACAACAACATATTCCCTTAATGTAATTTGGTGTGTGCTAACCCCAGATGTACAGCTCTTTTCCAATGCCTCAGGAGTGAGCATACAGCATATCAGCAGTGCTATTGCAACACCCTAAACCATGCTCAACATTTTCTTTTCAAAATTGGAATTAGAAGTATTTCAATCATAGTTGAAATGCCAAGGAAGAATGGTTATATTTTTACTTCGAAGTTACTCTATTGCTCTAAAACCTATAAACACTATTAGTATTTTTGAAGCAAAGACAGTGATTAAGGCAATTTCAAACAGTGAACTGCAATAAGATCATAAATATCACTGAAAGATCAGGTGGCAGCCTCTATCCAAGTACTGTTAATGTTTTATATCCATTACTCTCTCAAATATAGGGAGATTATTTTCTGACAAGCTTGAACGGGCTTTTTCATAACCTGAAAAGAAACTTCTGACTGTGTCTGTAATGTGGCTGGGTTCGGCAGCATAGCAATGCAAACGCCCAGCCAGGTGAGGCCCTCTCTTCCTCAAGTACAGAAAGCATGTGCATATGCTCCCAACCACGACGCTGCTGCCCAAAGGGTAGCTCTGTGCTGCCTGGGAAAAGCTCTGGGATAAACTCACCCATATAGTACGCATAAGCTTGCAGTACCTTTTACATTTGGGAAAGTGTACAGGAAGGGGTGTGACAGAGATACACAGAGCTCCTGACGATCGAGCCCTGCATCCGCCGCTGTACCGCTACAACATATGGACATCTCAAGATTCACACCAAGACGAGGATGTGAGCAGGCTAGGAGGGATTCATGAGTCCACAGGATTCTGAAACACTGTCTGCTCGCTTCCGCTTCCGCTTCCCCTTGCCAGCAGTGTCCTCTTCCATTCAGTGTCAACAAAACTAACTAGAAACAGAATTCTTCACTATCACAGAGGCATGTTTAAAAAAACAAAAGGCACAGAACATTTTTTTTCAAATCCACTTGATGCAATAATGAGAACATACATTTTAAAAAAGAAAAAAAGAGCCCTAAAATTATAGGACATGATTCTTCAGTCTACTATACAAGGTAAAGAAAACCTGAAGTCCAAACTCATTACTTCATAAATATTTATCAGTTATTTTCCTTTATACAAATGAATATTCTTGTGTACAAGGTCAAGAAAACAGTAGGATGATTAGCCAAACTCCTTCCAACAAAGCCCCGCAGAGCACGAGGCGCACAGACCGCCCCCTTCACTTAGCTGGCTCACCTTCTGGCCTCCATGATGACAATTGATTAATGAACACAGAACCACTATCCATTTTCACATCAACTTCTCACCAATTTTTGCTTTCATTTTTTTGCCTCAGAGAATGCCTCCAAACACACATAAGCTTTACAAACAATTAACCTGAGCACAGAGCTGTAAATCAGCTCCTGGGCTCACTCAGCAGCCTGCACGACAGCGATTAGAATTTTAAGACCTTACGTGAAGTATCAATGGTTTTGTTTTTCTTTTTTTACAAAGCAGCAGACAGATATTCAACAAAGGAATGAGCTACAATATTTAAAGGATGGTCATATTCATAGATAAATAACAGTTATGAATTTAATTACATATCAACACAGTGGTGCCTATTTTATCCAAGTGCAACCTGTCCAAAAAAAAGGGTTTAAGACACACTCTTCATTTAAGCACAAACCTCACTCAGTGGAAAATAAAATCAGCAAGTAAATTTCACCACCACCAAACAAAATAAAGACAAAGTCCAAAGAAAAAAAATCTCCACATTCATAAAAAGGTGTGATTTATAAAATAACCACAATACAGTGAGAGGGATTTTTTTATGTTGTCAGTAAACCTCAAAAATGATGTTGAGTCATATTAAGGGAAGCAAATACTCAGTGAGGCATATAGATCAATGTAGGCAATACCTTCAAATAAGGAGGTGGGCAAGTCAGGGAGAGAGACGACCTCTCTGCTTCATCCTGTGTGAGAATAAAAACCACAGCAGCTTACCCCCAGGAAAGTAGGAAAGCAAGAAAAGACTGGACAGACAGTGCCGGGATGCTAACTGTGGTCAATGTGGAGTTCTAGACTCCTAACTCCAGTTTAAATTTCCTCTCACAAGGTACTTTATCTATATCCTCACAAGTAAGTGCCACAAGATTGGGACTGTCACATGTATTTTAAAAATCACAGCTCACAGGCACCCAACCCTAGCAATGCACTGCTGAGAGGAACGGCCACAATTAGACAATGAACTACGCCACAATGGACAGCTGGAATTACAACCCCTTCCCTACTAAGTAACAGCAGAACATTTCACTCTAAAAGAAAATTAAACCATTTATCGGGATTTAGCTATAGTAAGAGCCAGGATACTAGACAACCTCCATAGCAGGTGGGAAAGGCAGTTTACTGGAGAGCAACCAGGATTTGGCAACTGTACACTGTTCAGGAGTCACTGGCATCTCTGGCTGAAGAGACTTTTTTGATGCTTTTCTACATTACATTTGGGCTGTCTTCATTCCCACAGCTAAAGACCTACCATAAAGTATCAAATATTAAGACATGCTGTGGCTATCCAAATGTTAATGGTGTTCTTGAATCAATCTGGGGACCTTACACATAAATCATCTTCAACTCTGTATGAGTCAAAAACGTCATGGACTCATGAAGCTAGGAACATTTAGCTGGTTTAATGTACACTGTGCTTAACCAAATATCTCATGGTTCTATAAAAAAATAAAATAAAGTAAGCTGGGAGTTAGGAAGTCCACAATTCCACAAGCCGAGATCATGTTTCGTTCTTGCTGTCCATATAGCACACACTGAGATCCCATGTCTGTCAAGCAGATCCATTTAGTTCACTGGTGATGGATGAAGTATTTACAGGCATCTATTTACAGTACTTTCTCAAGATTACAGGCCAATATTCTTTTCTTCCATTCCTAGTCAATCTGAGTTTGGTTTCCTCAATGAAAAAGGATAAATCTGAAAATGTCGGCTCAGCTGCTTCACCTACGGAAAACCAGAATATAAGACAGTGACACACACGGACCAATTCTTCTGGGAACATGCCCAGAACTCACCTCTGTAGACAGTAACTTACTGACACAGTAAAAACTGCCACAAACAGGAACGGTTTTTCGGGACCAAACTCTAGTCTTTCTGTGAGTCTTCTAGAGCTGACAAATACCACACTCAAAACTACTAAAAACCATAGGACTGCCTGACCTACATCAGCCAGTATAGAAAACGATTACCTTGGTAACTTAAGAGTCTGTATTTAGCCTCTTATAAAACTCTGCTGGGCAATGTTTCCTAGCCTGGATGAAACCTGTGGACCGAGGGCCACATTGGCTACTATATCCCTGGCAGGAGACCATTCTTTGGTACTTTTCACTTATATGTTAATAGTTCAAGTCAAGGTTTTGTGTGGTTTCTAGTTAGAAGTAGCAAATGGCACAAAGGCAGACAAAAAAGTTGCTCTTTCTGTTAGCATGTTTATTTTCCAGATTTCTTAAAGTTTATTTTTTTAAGATTAACTATTTATATCTATGGGCATTACCTGCATATACACCTGTTCACATGTGTTCAGTGCCCATGGAGGCCAGAAGAGGGCATCTGATCCCCTGGAACTGTGAGCCTTTCTGTGGGTGCTGGGAATCAAACCCAGTGAAGAGCAGCCAGTGCTCTTAACCACTGGGCCATCTCCCCTGCTCCCCATTTTCTTTTTACATTTATTTATTTGGGGGAGGGGCACATGTCTGCCATGACACAGATGAAGAGGCCAGAGGACAAAGTGCGGGAACTGGTTCTTTCCTTCCACCAGGAGGTGCTGAGACTGAACTTGGGTGGTCACAATTGGGAGCAAGTAGCCACATCACTGGCTCCATGAGAACTTTATTTTTATGTATTATTGTTGTGCATGTATATGTGTTATGTCACACATGTGGATTGTGGAGATCAGAGGACAAGTCTGTGAAGTTAGTTCTCTCCACTTTATGTGGTTTCAGGGATCAATTTCTTACAGATTAGGAATAGCCAGAGGAGTACTATAAACCAATGTTATTTATTTATTTTCCCCAAATTAACTTAGTAAGTGATAAAAATGTCTAAGAGCAAGGAGCAGAGAAACAGAAACGAATGAGAGATTATCTGGTTCCACAAAAGAAAAAAAACAGAACAGTGTTTTCTCAACTAAAAAAAACAAAACAAAACAAAAAAAAAAAAACCATTTATATAATGATTAGAATAAGAACTAACCTAACGACCCATAATCACTCACTCAAAAACCATTTGTGGTTGCTATAATAACCACCATCATCTATAACTTGGGTGTACCCTCCGAGTTTCCAGGGCTGCACTAACCAACCCTCTTGCAGTTCCCCACCATGGCTTGTGTCCTTCTGTATTCCCAAGAGGCAGTTCTCTTTGCTCTCCATCACTCACCACTTGTACTCCATAATGGATGTGAGCCAGAGTGAAGACAGCCGTAAGTGTGTAAAGGAGAACACTTTCAAGGCGGGAGGTCACTGCACCAACAATCACTGTTGCCACGACCAAGAAGAGAGGAAGCAGCAACCAGTTCAAAGTCGGGCATCGTGTGCTGCTCATTTGGCAAACGATTAGCTGACACTTGGGGAAGCAAGAAGGGAAGAAAAGAGGGGGTATTAATTAGCAAAACACATTTAAAGCTAGCCTCCTCCACATTTAAAGAGCTTTCAAGAATGTATCGATTTTCAATAGTTCTCAACTGCTCAGGGCCCTAACCGGCCCTTGGCCCCACCCTTAAAGCAAGACAATGTTAAGTAAAGATTAATCTCCACTTGATTAGACTTAGAATCATCTTGGAAACACATTCTGGGCGTATCTGTGGAGGAGCTTCCAGAGTTTTACTTGAGGAGGGAAGACCCACTCTATATGAGGGCCGCACTACCATGTGCTGGAATCTTGGACCAAACAAGAGAAAGAAGTGAGCCAAGCAGTTCCCTGCTGCTTCCTCACTGGAGATGCCATATGACCTGATGCCACCTGCTGTGCTCTACTGTCTCCCTTCTTAAAGCAGAAGCCAAAAGTGAACTCTTCCTTAAGCTGCTTCTGTAGGTACTTTGTCATTAAGATGAGAAAAGTATTAATACAGATGCTATAGGAGCTTTTTCTCCGTTGTGCAGAAACAGCTGAGAAGAAAGCATCTCCCAATTTTAAAACCCTATGCTAGGCAAAGGACAATTTCAAAACAGCCTCCTAAGCCTCAACATAACTAGGTTTCTTCATGGTAGTGAAGACGACTTACAACCTCCAACCTCTGACCTCCAGCCAGCAACAAACACCTTTCCAAGCTGCTTTGATTCTTTTTTGTTTTGCTATTTTGGTTTTCTGAGAGGGGTCTCATGTAACCCAAGCTAACCCTGAATTATAGATGAAACTATCATATCTGGCTTATATGATTTTTTTTTTTAAAAAATAAGGTCTTACTGTGATATTGGCAAAAGCTGTTCCAACCATGAAGTAGAATATTCTAGGGTGTATTTCTAAAACATTTGAAGGTGACCAGAGGATCCACACTGTAGACAAAGTGAAGAGCAAACATGGAGAGAAGAAGGGGACCATGGCTTCATACATGGAACTGTGCTTCAGAGTGTTGCTTCTATAGCTTCTGAAAAGTCAATACAGAACATTACATATAAGACATATTGTGGAGAGCTTTTGGGGCCACTTCTAGAAACTTGGCAATAACATGTCATTGGGCCAGGACATGGAAGTAAGCTCAGACAGGGAATGTGACTTTGGCCTAGGACAGGGAAGTAGTCTCAGATATCTTGGTCATCCTGATAAGCCCCAGAAACAACGATCATTAACCGGACTTTGTTTATTGCCTTGTTTGTTCCTTAACCTACAACTGACTATATTATTTGTATGTACTTAAAATGGTATAAAAGCATACTGGGAAAAAAACAAACCTGCTTCAGCCTCAGAACTGGCTGGGGTCATGCTACAGTGTTTCTAATTGTCTTTTTTCTTTTTAATCCTTGCTCCCTCCTTGAAGAACCTGTTGACTGACTGAGCTGGCTTGGTCAACATATTCCTAACACTTTACATGAGGAGGGAAGACCCACTCTATATGAGGGTCCGCACTACCACTCTCCAGACTAGTTCCACATGTATTCTTCCTGCATATTTATAATCCTATCTACTGCACAGAGAAACAGTATCATTAACCCCACTTTAAAGGATGGTTAAGTTAGGATGAAATGCTCTAAATTTATAATTGCTACCAGGGCCAGGATTAAAACTGAAGTTCAGACCCTGATCAATCCTGAGTTCACATGATTGAGGCATGAAAAAGAACAAAATATATTTTGACAAAACAAAGCAAGTGACGGTAGCGAGCAAAGATGGGGAATGCAAAAGTCAGAACAGGAACTCCACCTCTACCCTACTGTAGAAACCATCCCCACAAAGGCAGGACCGTCTACACAGCCTCTTATGTGAGAAGGTAGGTCATCATAAAGTTTGGTGCTAACCTACACAGAAGGGTTATGATCTTATAAACTAAATCCTTCATTAAAAGAATTTGAGCAAATCAGTATTAACAAGAAAGTACCTATTGATTCACTCAAAGAAGGAACAAACTTGAAGACTGCTGAGCCCAAAACCTTAACAAAAGAACTGACCATTTTATAGCATAATTAAATTGACCTTAGCCAACAGAGATAACCTCAATTATATCAATTATCACTCTAGATCTGAAATATAGGTTTTTAAACCATTGCAAAATGTCCATATTACAAAAAGTAAACAGTTCTTTAAATTTTGCTAACTATACAACTGCTAAAGATTTTCTTTTCTTTTGTTTCTCCACAACTCAAAAAAAAAAAAAAACTTACCTAAAAAAGTTTAATAGACTCATTGGAAGAGTCGCACATAATGCACATCCTAAAAGGAAGAATATTTAAATTGTTATGAATTATTCTAGAATGCCTATTTCAGGTTAGTGCATCCATGCAAAATGCCCAGGTGTTTTAGAGCCAGTGATCTTTAGATTCAAGCTATCTCTATAGCAAAACTCCTTTTGTACACAGCACTTGTAAGTGACGAGCAAGCCATGGCTGGTGAATCTGCACAGACCAGAACCTGCCTGGTCACTGATCTTGGTTCATCATCAACCATTCAATGAACCACAACCCTGGAAACCCAACCCTTTCATGCCTCCTTCTCCTCATTTTTGTAGTAGAACAATAGTAAAATAGCAGTACCAAAGTTCTCTGCACAGGGTCTGAGAACTGCATGGATCATTACATGAGAAGACGCTGCAACCGCACCTGGAGAGTAACTGGGGAATCTATGGGAACTGGGAAGCAGGCAGGGCAGACCACTCGGGATCTGCTGCTTCCTATTTGTTTTCAATCTTCCTAGAATCTCCAGGTTCTCTCCTCCCCTCCGTATCCATGCCATGTTCATTTCCCCACAAGCCTAAGTGATGCGTGACCATTCTAAGAACCCCTACCCCTGTTGCAGCGCACTGAGGCCCAGCTTACCCTGTCACATTCCAGCATTTGCTATGTTCTAGTGCTTTCAGTTCTTAACATTCATCCACTCATCCTATCCCCAACTATACTCGTGAAACCCAATGAGATTCCCACTGGTAAGTTCTGTGTCACTTCTGACTTTGAAGGTGACTTGGTTCACTCCTGAGTAACTGACTCCTGCTGCACATCCCAGTCTTTGTCTTAGAATCAATTAATATTCATAATCTGCTCTGTTAGCCAAGGTGGCCCCCAGCCCTTGTACTAGAACTATAGGGTGCTCTACCACACCCAGCTAAGGAGCTTTCTCTCAACACCGACCACAGCTTCTGGAAGGTGAGTGGCCACATCCTCCTGAACAAATCAGCAGTTCCAAGCTGCAGAGCCCAGCTGAATGGGGATGGCTTGGTTAATTTTCCTAGTGTCTTTATCTTCTTGTTTCGCAGTCCCCAGGGGAGGGAAAACCCAGCACACATACTAGCAAGTGCTCCTCCATCTGTTCCCCCACTGTGGCCCTCCAGGATGCTTTACAACTCCCAGATGTATAAATCCCTGATCCTCTCTTTCAATCTCTAAGTCAAATACCTTGCCGTTTTTTGGTATCCTACATAGACTTGTGATCTTATAAGGGATCAAAGTTAAAACATCCTTGTGAAATAATTCCAAATAAATGAATGGATGAATAAACAAATACAAACCTGGTTCTAAAACGTTGGCTAAAAAGACACTAAAAGGGGCTGGTGAGATGACTCAGAGGTTAAGAGTATTGACTGTTCTTCCAGAGGTCCTGAGTTCAATTCCCAGCAACCACTTGGTGGCTCACAACCATCCGTAATGAGATCTGATGCCTCTTACGGGGTGTCTGAAGACAGCTACAGTGTACTTACATATAATAATAAAATAAATTTAAAAAGGCCAGAGGGAGTGGGGCCAGAGCAAGAGGAACAAGGGAAGAGGAAAAATAAAAAAATAAAATTAATAATAATACACTAAAAGATAAACCTGGCCAGTATCTTATGTCAAAAGAAATTTGTTAGGCATGAGTGTACACAAAACTCCAAAACTTAGGCTGAGACAAAGGAGAATGAGTTTTTGACCAGCCTGCACTACATAGAAAGTTCCAGATCAGGCTGGGCTAAAAAAGCAAATTGTCTGAAAAATAAATACATAAATAATTTTACATTAATTATTCTACTTCTAAACCCAACTAAAATCAAGTTTTGTAAATGAGACTATTTGAAAGGACAGGGAGCTGTCAGGAGGAGGAGGGTGGGCTGTACTTCTCAGAGCTCTTAGTGCTCAGTCAGTCCACACTAAGCTGGGGTTTACAGGAGAGCCAATGATAAACTAATTAACTCACTGTAGCTCCAAGTCACCAGAATAAGGCTGAAACAAATCTGCTATCAAGCACAATGAGACATTATCTTGGTGGAGACAGAAAAACGGCTCTAAGCACAGTAAGTATGTAGACACTCTGTGTACTGTTTAAGTTACCAAAGGAAGAGCTGTCTATTTCTTCTCTAGGTGGAATATAGCCTATGTTCTGGAAAGAACAGTTAACTGTTAAAGATTTATCTATATAACTCTCTCAAGTATACAGTAGTGATGGAACCCACATATGCAGACCTGCTTTTCACAGTGCTAAAACTTAAGGCCAGACTTTAAAATACAGAGAGTAAAATAGCTACAGAAAAATCAAAGAACTTATTTTTAAAAAAGCATTAAGTGAAATGACATATAACCTAAGGATAATGTGGCTACAAAAAAACATCTAAAAAACAAAAAACCCAAACCCTGATTTCTCACATTTCTAACTTATCATACAGGAACATTTGAAGTAATGAAAATCACTAAGATGGGGGCCGGAGAGACAGCTTGGCTCTTGGGAGCACTGTCTGCTCTTCCTGAAAACCTGGGTTCAGTTCCCAGCACCTATATGGTGGCTAATAACCATCTGTAACTCCAGTTCCAGGGGACCTGACATCATCTTTTGGCCTCTGTGGTACATAGATGTATGTGCAAGCAAAATATTCATATGCATAGAATTAAAAGACACAAAATAAGCCATCAACATGGGGTTGAAAGATGACTCAAATTAAGAGAACTAGCTACTCTTACAGGGAAACCAGGTCAGTTCCTAGCACCCACATGGTGGCTCACAACTACCTATAAACCCAGGTCCAGGGATCCAATGACCTCTTTTGTGCTCCACAGGCAGGCACATACATGGTACACAGACATATGTAAACAAAATACCAATAAAAACAAATAAACAAACAAACAACAAAAAGCTCCACCAAATTAAAAAGTATCTAGAAGTTTAAAAGACAAGTGAGAAAATTAGTCAACCCAAAGGATTAATGCACCCAAAACACAAATGCCTCTAAGAATAAAGGAGGTGATCAATAATTCTATTAGGGAAAACAGGCTAGGGAATATAAGCCACACAGAAAAACAAACACAATGGCTGTTAAGCCTGGGTGAGGTCATTCATGAGAAGGGAGACTGAAACTTTACAAGTCTATCATTTCTTACCCATCAGGGTAACTAATGTGACAATATACCTCGATGGTAAAACTGTAAATAAACAAGCACTTTTACAGTCACAATCACAGTATGCAAGTTTCAACACAACACACCACCACAAGATCTGTCCTTTACTGACTATTCGACTTCCAGGAATCTCTTCCACACTAGCCCAGAAAAAAATATAAAAAGACACATACACAGACTACACTACAATAGCATGTGCAACAGCAAAAGCGTGAAGACAATCAAAACACTGGCTGAACCGCTATGGCACACCCACACAGGAAAGTATCAGGACGATGGAAGGAGAGACATGGAAAACATTATATAGTATCGTGGATACGGATACACCATCAGGTGTGTGTGGGGTGCGGGGGGGTTGGGGGGGGAAGGGAAGAACTACAAAGAAGGTGAGAAAATAAAGCATGCATTTACTTACAATAAGGAAATAATAAAAATCTAAGCCATAAATTATAAGCTAAGAATAGGGTTGGAGAGAGGAGAGATGGCTTAGTGAGTAAAGTTACTTTACCATCAGCCAAGCCTCAGAGCCCCATCCTGATCTCGTGAAGAGTAGACTACTGGCCCAAACACACACACACACACACACACACACACACACACACACACACACACACACACCAAGCAAAAAATGGCTAACTATACTTCTTTGAATATATCGCTTTATAGATTTCGCTTTGTAATCATGAATACTTTCTATAACTAGGAAGAAAAAAATTTTAAAGAAAAGCCAGTGCTGGTAAGTTGAAGTAAAATACAAATGTATATATCTGAAAATGATCTCACAACACAAAGTGGTCCCTTTATTATCAGATTCCATTTGGAACCATCATTTTGAATTTATGTGTTATTTTTATCATGAGACTAACTTTAGTCCCCTACCTGTCTGCCAAATGAAGAGCTAAACAAAGACCATTAACGTCTACGGTACTACTAGGTGAAGAACACACACTAAGTTGGAATTAACATATAATGCGTGAACCCTCTCATCACTATTTATATCGAGACTAGATGGTGTGTGCTTCCTATTGTGGCCATGCTAACTTTCGATTTAGCCAAAGGAGGTGTGTCCGTAGGACAGCTGATCAGTACAGGAAAGCACCAGTAGTCTGGAAAGCAGTAAAATGCAAAAGATTCTAGGTTATTATTTTAGGGGTCCTAGAAAAAGTACTAAAGATTTATGTAGAATAAAAGGCATACTTGCAGGCTATTGATCTGTTCCTTCATCTAAGCACAACCCTCCCTCCTCCTGCTGGTGCTCCTTGTTAAAGGGTAGACTAGAAAAAAGCTTAGAAACTGATGGCTACTGTACTCAGTGCAGGCCTTTCTGTGGTTCTGGGCCACACACGTAGGAACCGCTCGGTTTTAGTATAGAGTGGTTTTGCTTAATGTTGTTTTTTTAAACTTTGGAAAGGCTACCTTTCCTCTCCTACCATTAGTGAGTCTCTCAACCAGGCAGCTTGTCCTATGGAGTTTACAGAAGAAATATATAAACATCTACTGTATGAGAATTTTTAAAAATGTAAACCAATGTGTTTTAATGATTATCTTTAATCCTAGCACTTGGGAGTGGGGGGCAGGAGGATCAGGAATCCAAGGCCAGCCTTGATTACATAAAATCCTGCCTCAAAAAAAAAAAATAAAAAAGGAAAACAATCAACCGGGCTGAGGTGATTGGTGGGAAGAGGCTCTGTGACAGGAGGGCTGACACAAGGTTGGAGACAGGTGGCTTCTGTTTACCATGAAGGTGGCTTCTGAGAGAGCAACAGACAGGGCAAAAATGGTTATCACAACCAAAAATCTTCAGTGCTCAGTGACATAAGAAGGAGGGAATCCAAGAGGAAAAGAGGCTTAATCTTTTAGGCAGACGGGTCATAAAGTCTCCATATTTCATCAATCGTACTCTTTCAAATCAATTGTTTCCAACTTGAAGTAGGTATGAAATGTCCACTAAATGTAAATTCTCCAGTACAAGCTAGACTACCGGATAACAGCTCTACAAAGCTCATGTGCTGATCTACTCTGGTATTCCTCTCTGATTAGAAAAGGCTTGGTCCTCAACAACAAAAGCCCCTTGTTTTTGTTAACACTCTGGCAGACACTGTGCAGGGTCGTAGGGTTACTCTGCTTGCTGGAGAACAAGGAAGTGTGTTACCACTCGCTACAGTCAGACACTGGCTTTTATAACAAAGTGATGTTAAACAGGCTTCGACATGGAGCTTCTTACCAATAATCATTGCAGTGAATAGGTCTCTATATAAGAAATTAAACAGGAAAGGTTCATACCAGGCCTCAACTCCCACAACCGCAGTCACTATGTAGACAAAAGAAATAGTCTGCAAGGGAAACAGACAGAACAGAGGCATTAACAGTTGGAAATGCAGGGAGCCAGTGATGATCTATGCATCACTAAGTCTCATCAAAGTGATTACTAAAAATGAGCTAAAATTTGCTATATGGCAAATCTTCCTGTCTATAAGAGACTTATCCCCTCCAAGACTGCCATCAAATAGCTACTATATATAGGCAATGCAGGCAACTAGTCAGCATCTGGAGCCTTTCAAAGGCAGTCCACAAACTGGTTAAGTCATAGGATGACTTGATTTGCTCACCTAACCAACCTCCATTAGCAAACATACTCCAGCCTCTGAGCTCTTCATTGGAGTCTCATGGTGAATGGTGAAATGACCACACCAGAAGCTGGGACTCAAAGGCAGGAGAGTAACCCAGAGCTGGACAGAGAGACAGCTCTCTCTGCTCACTGAGGTTGGCGAGGGGGATCAGATGTGCGCACCTTCCTCCAAGTAAATCATATTTAATAGCACTAAGTTATTAAATTTTAATGTAATAATGGCATTGTAATTACGACATTTTTAAAGCAAGCTCTCATCACTTCAGGAGAGATACATGACAAAGCACTTAACCACATTTCCTGTAAAAGTCTTAGGAAAACACAGACAACACGTATGAAGCTAGAGGCCACACGCTGGGAACTGGTAAAGCCAAGTGCTAGGTACACTGAGGGTTGCTATCATGTTTTAGTTTTGTGTATTTTGGAGTCAATGATGCTGGGAGCAGAACCTATGGACCTGTACATGTTAGGCGGGTGCTGCAGCACTGCATTACATCTCCAACCCAGCCTCCTCCCAGGAAAAGAAAACAGTAACGCACACAGCAACTCTCTTTTTTTTATTTTTATTACAATTTTTTTTTAATGTTTGTGGTTCTTTTGTTTGGTTGGTTTGGGTTTTAGAGACAAGGTTTCTCTGTGTAACCCTGGCTGTCCTAGAACTCACTCTATAGACCAGGGTGGCCTCAAACTCACGAGATCTATCTGCCTCTGCCTCCTGGCCTCCTGAGTGCTGGGATTAAAGGCGAATGCCACCACAACCCAGATGTATGTACATCACTAAGAGCTTGGTGCCCAGGGAGGCCAGAAGAAGGTATCGGATCCCCTAGAACTTTAAGTTATAGACAGTTGTAAGCTACTAGGTAGTTGCTCAGAATTGAAGCTTGAAGCTTGAAACTTGAAAACAAAAGAAGCCGTGTTTAACAACTGAGCCACCTCTCCAGCCCCACACATCATTTCTAATTAAAAATGTCTAACAGCAGTGAAAAGTGTTAATATAAACTTTAAGACATGTGGACAAGGTAGGGCAGAATATATACTTACCACTTGGCTAATGTCATATCCCCATGGAAGGAAAAGAACGCCTGTGTTATATTTCTCCCAGTGAGACAGGATAAAAGAAAACAAAACTACCCATAGCAGGAGATAAAGGACAAAAACACTGACGCCAGTGGGTCCTCGTCCAAAGATGGAGTATACACTCACAACAAAGTAAACACATGACCAACTATCCAGGCCATGGTCAAACAGCTCCCCTAATGGGGTGCTGGAATTGGTTCTCCGTGCTTGTTTTCCATCTACTCCATCTGCAACAAAACATACACCAAAGGAAGAGTCAACATTTGACCAGCATGGAGAAAGTCAACTTCAGGAAACTGGTGGAAAAAGCAAAACCAGTAATAGGAATGTCCTGTTACTACCAGCCAGGACTCTATAATCTTACAATTCAAACACTTCAGAAATAAAATATGTAATGTCTTGTTTTAAATATTTGTTTTACGTTGATTCATTGATATTGTGTGTGTTTGTCTGCCATCTATGTGCAGAAGGCCATGAAGGCCAGAAGAAGGCATTGGGTTCCTCGGAGCTGGGATAACAAGCAGCCGTGAGCCACCTGCTATGGGTGTTGGATGATCACCAGCACTCTGGACCACCGAGCCTTCTCTCCCAGCCCTACCATTTCTTAAGTCAGATCTAAAGCCCATGACATACTCCATTGACAGCCTCATTTTACATCTAAGAAAGACGCTTTCTAGCTGACGCCAAACTCCTCCAAGCTGGGCACGAACTCTCAAGCTCTCAGAGCTGCTCCTTACAATTATCTGACCAACTACTTGCTTGCTCCAAGAGCCAAAGTACTTTAGTGACCACACTCATTTCCTCCTCTGTGACACAGAGTCCCTTCTTCACACGTCTGGACTTCCCCTCGTTTTAAGTGCACTCTGAATAAGCACACAGTATAGTAGTCAGACAATATTATGATAAATCTGCTGAACTTTTACAGTTACACTCGCAATTCTAGGTGCTATGAAAATGACAAGGTCAGGAGAGACAGCTTAGCGGTTAAGAACACTGGCTGCTCTTCCAGAGGACTCCAGTTTGATTCCCAACACTCGTGTGGTGACTTTGAACCATTTGTAACTCGAGTTCCAGGGGATCTGACTGGCTCTGCAGTCATCAAGCACACACATGGTATATAGACACATATGCAGACAAAATATCCAAAATATGTAAAATTAAAATAAATAAATAAATAAAAATTACAAGAATCTTATAATTAACTGAGTTTGTGCTCTTGGAATGTTTACAAGTGAGAAAGGGACATATGACAATCATTAAAAGCATGGTTGTGTCACAAACCATGAAATAGTCTAAAAGGCAAGGGTGGACTGGCCTATAGAACAAAGTGAAACGTGAGTGGGAACTTAAGGACTGAGTTAGATTTCAGCAGGTAAGAGATACAGGAGTGTGCCATTTCAAGGGGAGATGTGCTACCAGCAGCATTCACTGAGATGGAAAACCACAGTGCACATTAGAAGCCTCGAGATATCAAAGAGCTGCACGTCATGCTCAGAAAATGCAAGCTGGGGTTGATTACAAGCCGGTGCATGAAGACAATATCAAAAAGCTAAAGGAGGGCTGGGAAGATGGTTTAGCATTCACTGCTCTTGCAGAGGACCCAGGTTCAGTTTCTGGTATCCACATGGCAGTTCATGACACCTTTATGTGGCCTCCTGGGACATTTGACATGCACACAGTGCACATATATACATGCAGGTAAAACACTCGTACATTTAAAAACAAAGTGAAACACCACACTTTGCTCTCGATTAAAAACAAAAAAGCTCTAAAAGAGATTCAAGCCACCTCAAAAGTTTAGTGACTGGAGGGAGCTACTAAAGGACGTATACTATAGTGCCAAGTAAGTTAATAGTTTGTAATGCTGGCATAGTCACACCTAATTAATATAAACTGCTTCATGTTATTTTATGACAACCTCTGCAACAAACTGCTTATGCACTAGTGAACTACTGGCTCTGTGAGAACAAACCATTTTTATATGAAAATATTTAAACAACTTGAAATTCTGGTCTACTATTTTACATATATTTGAAAACCAAATACTGAACTGCTACTGTCTGCCAGGCCATGTTCTAGAAACTTGGGGTGCAACAGCAGACAAGAATACTCACTCTTAAAGATTTAATATTAGAGTTAGCCCAGCGGAGGGGGAAGAAGGACGAAGCAGACAGGATGAGACCCACAGATGCTGCTACTGCAGAGCACTCTTGCAGGCAGCACACGCAGTGTGAGCCTCACTCGGATGGCCCGACCCCCTTCCCGAGTGAGAACAGCCCTCTTGTCTGTTCCCCACTGTACTCTATCACTAACTTCTCAGCACTCAACCGTTTTCTATGCCAGGGTTCCTCATCCAACTTGAAGCAAAGAAATGTCTTACTCCAAGAGCGGGTAAATCCTGTGGTAAGGGCCAAACAGTAGATGCTTTAGGCTCTATGGGGCATGTCCTTTGTGAGACTCTGTTCCCCTTCTCTACTGGATTTTTACTGCAGTAAGGCAGCCAGAGACAGCACATAGAGAAGTGAGCATCGCTGTGCTCCAGTAAAGCCGTGCTTCTGGAGTCAGCTGTCTTCAGGTGTGGCCTTCCCACTGGCTTCCCATGGCCATGGAGGCCCCATCTGCACCCATGCACATGTGGCAGCGCTGACTGGGCTCAGTGGGTTAAGAAGGAAAAGAAAAGAGGCCTCAAGTTGGGAAGAGGACATGGAAGGGGGACCAAAACAGTTGCTGGGGGGAGGGGGGGGAATTGGTACAATCTAAACATATTATATATGTGTATGAAATTACTAAAGACTTCTTAACATTTTCTTAAACAACAACAAAAGAACACACACACACCAAAAACGATCAATGAAAACCTTACTTTCAACAACAGACAGTTACCCAAATTTGGTTACAAGCAGTCATTTGCCAACCCCTGCTTTATCCTGAAGCCCTAGCAGCAAGTGTCAGCACTTTCCAGATTCAGAAATATAAATCTATCAACTGGAACACGACATTAATAGACTCTAGTTAAAAATGAATTAAACATAGGAGAAAATGTTAATTTAATGAGTGTTTAGTCTTGCTGATATGCCAGTCACTGACTAAATGAGTATTTGCCAGTTTCTTACCTAGAGTGTAGGCAACAAAGTTGAGGATGCCCACGACAATCCAGACCCAATCAGGTACATGCTTATGACCTGGTGCTGCAAAGGAAAGTAACCAAGACTTTAATACATTCTAACTACAATAGCCTTACCACCCTACCTGCTACTAGCAAGAAATGTTGCTGCCTTTTAATTTACTTGAGGTTAAGTTACTTGAAGATGTATTCTGACTGCAGAACTAAAATATTAAAATTTAGCAGTAAACTCCACCCAAACCAAAGTAACTCTCTGGCAACTCACTAACAGTAAGTGTCTGTGGTGTCTGAATATGCTCGGCCCATGGAGAGTGGCACTATTATCAGGTGTGGCCTTATTAGAAGAGGTGAAGCCTTGTTTGAGGAAGTTATCTCTGTGGAGATGGGGCTTAGAGGTCTCATATCTATCCTTAAGTCTGGCCGGTGTGATCCAGACCCTCCTCCTGGCTACCTGTAGAAGACAGTCTCCTCCTGCTCCTTCAGCACAAGTCTGCCTGCATGCTGCCATGCTTCTCGCTGTGAGGACAACGGACCCAATCTCTGAACCTGTAAGCCAGCCCCAACTAAAGGTTTGGCTTTATAAGAGTTGCCTTGGTCATGGTGTCCCGCACAGCAATGAAACCCTAACTAAGACAGCATCCATATTGTATTTTCATTATATAGTACAAGACTGACTGTTCATCTTCACTTCAAAATTATTTAAAAGCTGGGTGTGGTGGTGCACACCTTTAATCCCAGCACTCCAGAAGCAGGGGCAGGTTGTTCTCTCTGAGTTCAAGGCCAGCTATGCCTATATATCAAGTTCAGGACAGCCAAAGCTAGAAAGATCCTGTCTCAAACAAAACAAAACAAAAATTTACTTATGGAGTCAAAATAAAAAATAATATATAAGAGACTTAAAAACTGAATTCACAGATGTGGTGGTACACACCTGTGATCTGCTGGGAGGCTGATGAAGAAGGTGGTGAGTTAGAGGATAGACTACAGAGTTCTAGGCCAGCCTGGGCTACATAGCAAGATCTCATCTTAAATGATCCTAAGAGTAATCAGAGAAGAAATATTCTTAGTTACAAAAATAATTAATATATAATGAAAATTTGATGTATGTATATTATAAATATGCAATTTATATATACTATTACTCAGCTATAAAAATGAATGTTTAAAAATTTGCAGGCAATGAATAAATTTAGAATGTGTAATATTTAAGTGAGGTCATACATTCTCAAAAAGAATAAAAAACAAATGTTCTCTCTCATATACAGAATCTAACCAGTAATATACGTGTATATATGTAAACAAATGTACATGTGAGTACAATATTCATAAAGGGGAAAGGCTAACTATTGGGCAATGAGACATGAGTTATGAAAGAGGATATAAATCTAATTGTTGTTCTAGCTCTGTCACGGATTTTTGGTTTGGGTGGTAGATGGGTACATAAACATCTGACACTCAAAGTGCAGAACTGAATGCAGCACTCCACAGCTTTTGCTCCAGTGCCTATTCTTTGAGTTCTATAGACTTTGGGTCTGTTTAATTTAGATGTGTGATGTTTTTATTTATTTGGAAGTTGTTTTTAAAGCTCATAAAATTAAAAAATAAAAATACATGTTTGGGGTATCCTTAGCATTAAAATACAAAATGCAAAAAACATATTTGCAAACTTGGGCATATAGGTGCATATAAAATAGGTATGCAAGCCAAAGATTTACTGACAAATCATAAAAAAAATTATTTTAAAATAAATTTTAGTATACAAAGGATTTTACCTTTTATTAAAGACTAAAGTAGAGTTGGAGAAATGCCTGTGGTTAAGAGCATTTGGCTGTTCTTCCAAAGGACCTGGGTTCAAGAATAGCACCCACATGACAGCTCAAAACTCTCTCATTTCAGGGTATCCAACACCCCCACAGACATACATGCAGGCAAAACATCAATGCATATAAAATAAAAAAATAAATGATATTAAAGACTAAAGTAAATTTGCATACTAATGAGATGGATGTTTGTTCATTTTTATATAAAGAATTGATAATGGCCAAATATTTGATATTATAGAGGTACGACCATCTTCAACATTTTTCATGGTTGATCTGAATTTTAATTTTATAAGTGTCAATGCTGAGAACATTATTTCACATAAATGTATAACACAGAATATCAGAAATCTGGTAGGCCCATTTCAGAAATTGCTGGAATTCTGTCCTAATCCCAAGGCAAAATTCATTTTTTTTTTCAAATAAGACTCAAGCTAGCAATTCAAACAGCAACTTTTAAAGATTTATTTTGTTTAAGCATGTGTGCGTGTGTGCGCGTGTCTATGTGTGTGTGTGTGTGTGTGTGTGTGTGTGTGTGTGTGTGGTCTGGATATATGCACATGAGGAACAGAGGGTCTGATTTCCCTGGAGCTGGACATGCAGATTACTGAGATTGCCTAACCTGGGTACGGAAACCAAACCCAAGTACTCAGCAGGAACCATATACTCTCAGCCACAGAGCCATCTCTCCAGCTTAGAAAGCTCACAGGTTTTTATTTATTTTCTTGATGAAGGGTCTGTGTAGCCGGTAATGGCCTTGAACTCAGTATGTTGCAAAGGCAGGGAGACTGTGGACTTCTGACCCTCCTGTTTTCACCTTGTGAGAGCTGGGGATACAGGTATACACCACCATACCCACTTTATGCTGTACTGTGCTGAGGACCAAACTAGGGCTTTGTGCATGCCAGGCATGCCTCTAAATGGCTATATCCCCAGCCCCTAACAGCTTTTAAGAAAAGGAGGGTCTCATTGTGTAGTTCTGACTGGTCTTGAATTCAGAGATCCACCTGCCTCTGCCTCCAAGCATGGTGCCTCCCACCATGTCCAGTCCTAAACATCAATTTTAAATAAAAAATGCTAACACAATTCAATCCAAAGACATACCAATTTAATACTTACATGATGAGAATACATAGGAAAAGGTTACATCTGTTTTTCATTTAAAAAGCCATTACATTTAAGAGCAGAACATTTCATTTTACATTCAGTAAAATGATTACATTTCCTAACATAAAGTAGTCTGGAAGCAGAGCTGAGTGTTTGGGGCAGTGTTCTTAAGCAAGACTATAGTGAAGTCACGGCACACACCAGTGAGTGCAGCCGCAAACAGCTCAGACTCATTATGTGTCTGATTTTGAATTTGTTTTTAATGGTGGAGTGCACACAAATATTTTACTGCTGACAAATTTTCTGTGATTTCCTTACACTCAGGAATGTGACCCCATATGGGGTCCCAACTCAGTTTTAATAAGCCATGTTCTAGACAGATATCAAAAATATTTTAGGAAAGGCCAGGTGTAAGACTTAGCACTCAGGCCTATAGTTTCAGCTACTCAGAAGGATTCTACATTTGAGGCCAACCTGGGCAACTTAGTAAAACCCCAACCCAAATAAAATGTAAAGAATGGGTTGAGTTTCTAGTTCAGTGGCAGAGTGCATGCCTAATGTGTAAAATCCTGAGTTTAACCACTACACTCATTATAAAACAAACAAACAAAGCCCAACTAAGAACCATGTGAGAGGAAACCAGGAGTCATCTAAAGGGAAGAAATGAACAGAAGCAAGGAGATACTGCATTCTCTTTAGAATAGAGGCAGCTTTTCTTTCTTATGACTGGAGATGGGAGAGGCTCATTCTTGGCATTTATTTGCATAGTGGGCCCTACTTAGGACTAATTTTTACATAGTTTCAAATCCTAAATTTCTATCTACATGTAAATCTTTTTTTTTTTTTTTTTTTTGGTATGTTTGTGAACTTCCACTAATATGCTAAGGCTGACCCTGAAATCCTGACTCTCCTGCCTTGCACATGCAAAGTACTGGGATTACAAATATGCATCGCCATACCTGGCTTCTAATTATTTGTTATTTGCCAAAGCCTCACAGCTTTTTAGAAAGCATATCTGAATTTAATAGGTAAGCTGCCACTGTATTTCTAAAACTTAATAGAAACATATGTAAAATTGGAAAAACACAACTTAGTTTTATATACAATTCCAACATCTTATATAACATTTTAGCATCCAAAACTTTCAGAAACATAAGCACAGAAATTAACTAAGTCAGAAATTAACTAAGCATACCTTACTTTTGTTACTCAAAATGTTTTAAATTATGTATTAAGATATTAAGATAATAAGATTCTTACCTGAAGCATAGAAGTCAGGGTCGAAGTATGTCAGGAGTAGGAAATTGAACACAAGCAGCATAAAGCCAGAAAAGGTTATAAGATTGGGAGCCAGCCAAGTAGGAAACACCTGTTTTTTTTTTCCAAAATAGTTGTAAATTAAAGAAAGCTCTGTTCAATAAACATCACAACATACAAATTTAGGTCATAAGAAGCTATCAGTTTGAAAGATTATAGGCAGGAGTTATGTGTATTAAAATGTAAACAGTAACTCCAGTTGTTAGATGAGCATCTTTCTTCTTCCTGTCTCCTGTCTTTAAATGATTCTTTTAATACACAAACCTTTGCAATAATAATGATTCATTACAATGTATACATTTAGATTTCAACAGGCAGATACACCAAAAAGAGAGTTGACTGAGGTGGGGTGAGAAAACTGGCACCTCTAATATAGCTTATGAAAAGCATTGTTAGCCTGCAATCTCAGTTACTCAGGACAACGAGGCAGGAGGATTCCAAGTCCAAAGCAACCCAGTAAGCCCCTGTTTTAAAAAGTAAAAAGGGGCTACAGAGTTGGCTCAGTGGTTAAGAGTATTTGCTCTTCCAAAGGACCCAAGTCCAATTCCCAGCACCACATAGTGTGGCTCACAACTATCTCTAATTCCAGTTCCAGTGCATCTGATGTCCTCTGCTGACCTCCAAGGGCAGTAAGCACAGACATGGCACAGACTCGCATGCAGGCTAAACACTCATAAGCATAAAATAATAAGTCTACAACCAAATTTTTCAAAAAGTAAAAGGAAGGCTGAGGATACAGTTCTATATGGATCACCTGGTGGCATGCATGAGGCCCCAGGTTCAATAACTAGAACAGCAAAAAATTAAACTGGCAGTAAGACGGTGGCAGCAGTAAGACTCTGTAAGATGGGTTAAAATAACTAAAAATTTGTTTAAACAAAAACACACACTGTTAATAATCTTACCTTCACTATAGTGTTCCAAAATGGATGCATGATATACAGAGAGAGCGGGTTGGTATCCAAAGCGCTGTACTGTTAAGAAACAAAAACATTTTAGAATTAATCATAATTACTAACAAATATAATAGTATTTCTTAAGGAAAGCAAGTGTAAAATAACCCCGGAGAGCACATCTATTTATATGCTATGCCCTTCTGGATAACTCGACTAGAGCAGCAAGACTGCTGAGTAGTCAGCCACTATTTTATGGCAGGAGGAAAGAGCAACAGGGCAAGTAGTCAGACCACACCAAAGCATGGAGTTGATCTTAATGTGATTGTTTCAGTCATACACTCAGAGTGCAAATTGCCAGGTTCATCACTGGCTCATCCTTGCCCCTTTCAATCAACTTTATAATGCTGCAGTGTTTCAGTAAAGGCATTACACCATGAACTGGGGATACATTGGTAGAACATTGAGTTTAGGGATTGGCACAGGGGAAACTTTTAAGAGAAAAGAAAAAGAAACATATCATATTTCAGTTATTATACTGGAGAGGTAATATGCATACTGTCAAATAAAAACAGGACACTTTTTCAATCTCCTACATCCATGATTTTTTGTTTTTTGCTTTTTGAGACAAGGTTTCTCTATGTATCCCTGGGTGTCCTACAATTCACTCTGTAGACCAGGTTGGCCTTGAACCCAAAGATCCACCTGCCTCTGCCTCCCAAGTGCTGGGATGAAAGGTGTGGACCACTACCTCATGGCTTTCCTACACCCCGCTTAACCTACAGTAGTCTAGTTGTTCTGGACAACTCTGAGTGACCTTTCTGCCTTATTCACCTGTGGATGGCATGTGACAACCCTAATCTCAGAGGCTACCACAAGGATTTGACAAGCTGACCATACATGCACTAATCAGTAACTCAAAAGTCTACTCAATAGATTCTGTATGGTTTTCTTCCACTTCTCTAACAATTACAAATAAAATGGAGTAACTATCTTGGACAAAAGACCTGACATGGGCAAGAAGGAGATGCTGATGGATTTGTGGTTTGCTTGTACTGGCCAGAACTATACTTCAGGCTATCACCAGACTCTCAGCAGGCCTACTTAAGCTGTCTTACTGTAACTTTTCAGCAAGCTGCACTGTGATGAGGCTTTCTGCACAGCAGACATCACCACACACAAAGTGTCACAGGAAGAAGGCACCTGCCCTGACAGCTCCCCTGGGCCTCCAGACCTAAGTAAGCACCCCTGGAACTCTATACAGATGACTCAAAGGGAGTGTCCTGGCCTCTACTTAACAGTCTGTACCCATACCATGTGGTGGAGACAGGTGACCTGAAAAACTGGAAGAGCACCCTTTTCCAGCCCACCCTCTGCAGGGAAGCACAATCTCCATAAGAACTCCAACTGAGAAGGAAACAGTGTGAGGTGCAGCACGAGCATCCAATAGGCACAACGTCCAAAACTGTCTGTTCAAACAGCCTCATTCATTAACTCTTCATCATTTTGAATTAGATGCAAAACGAAGTCTTTAGTTGATAATATTTCAATGTGAAAAAGCTCTTTTTATAATCTGATACTTTAAACCTCTACTCTAGAAGCCCAGAATATAAACACAGAAGGGGCATTCTACTCTATAGGATTCTAATTTGACATTCAATAGTGAGATTCTAAGGCAGCAAACAGTAACCCTACACAATACTCAGTGTTCTCAACTTACACAGTGCTTCTTAAGGCCACATATCATTTAAACATTCTTACAGTGATTCCTGTGAGTCACAAGGAGGAAGAATGACAAAACCTCACTCACCATGAGGGGAAAATCAATATAAACTATTAAAGGTGCTAAGCTGGACATAGGTGTTTGCTCATGTTTGTTAAGTACACTTTGACTTTGCACTGGGATGTTTTGGTACATTCCAGAGAATGGGAACCTGGCGACTAACCTGGGGACTATCTAGCAAGGCTTACTTTGACTCCACAGTCGATGAGCCTGAAAAAGTACTCAAGAGCACAGCCTCAGGCTGACAGGCACTTCCCGCAAACTGTCCAGAGGTGGCCTAACCCAACACACTCACAGCACGTGCGACCACAGCTTCTGCAGTCTTGGTTATATGACTCTTTAGTACTTCCGCTATCAAGAGCAAAACAAACCTCACCACTTCCAGAAAGAAAATGGTCTGAGGCTAACCAGCTTTCCATACACAAATAATCCTCTTCAACCCTAACCTCTCAATCCTGTATTTCATTTTACTCTACAAAGTTAAGCAGAAGAGCCTAAAAACCATGCCTTTAAATAACTGGCAAATAGTGCTCCCTGTCACAGCGAGCCGTCCCTTCATGCTCCTGTACACGCCTTTTGTGACTCCTCCCCAAACACTTTCAATGTGCTCACTAGACCAAGGGTTGGAGGGCTCCAGTTAAGGGTTGGATAATCAACACTTATTTAGGCTTTGAAGAATGAATGGTCTGCAACAAATATGCCACACTGCCATTTAAAGAGAAGCAGTCACTCAAAAACATGAACAAATAAGCATGGCCTTGTTCTAATAAAACTTCACTTACAAAAGAGGGGCTAGGAGACTGAGGAAGGCCACAACAGACAACGCAATCTGCTGTTACTCCAACACGGAGCTTCACTGAAGGCAAAGGAAATTGAAGCAGTGCCGAGTGGAAGGGAAACATGACCAGAAACCTCCAGTTCTTAACATGGCGGGCTCCTCAAGACAGTTTGGGTCATCTGGTAACAAACTCACACCACAGGCTTCAGATACCTTCACAGTCACCTGGCCCTTCAGGACTGCCCCACATGGGCCACTGGGCCATCCAGCTCTATAATATGAGGCTAGCTGTTAAAAGAGCTAAGCATATGACTACACTGGCCCTTTTTTTTTTTTTCTTGCTAAAGGCAATTCATTTTCCATACTTCCCAGATAGAATTTTCTTTTAATCTAGATTAAACTGCCCAAGAAAGTACATGTGCCTCTAAAACCCTCAGCATGTCCATCTAGCCTTGCTAATAACACCATTCCTTAGGTCTCATTAGAATGACAGCTGAGGTAGAACATGCAGGCCACTCTCTCAGGATAGCTATGCATTAATTGCTACAGCTCATCATTTCTGTACTGTCATGTAAAGCTACTATACCTATCTCACAGTAAGAGACTTTCCGAGTGAAGTCCACAATTACTTGAAGGAATGTTTTGCCAAATAGCCTAAATCAAAAGCCTTTTTAAAATTTCAATCCAAGTCAGGAAACAAAGCAGAATTCACTCTCCCCTCATCTACAGGCTACACTATTTATGAATACCTGTGCTTTCTGACAGAGGCTGTGCTGTACCACTAGCAGGAGAGTAGTAAAACTACTTTCAGTTTCCTGAGCTCATCCAGTATATGGTCTAACATGAGACAGGCCAAAAGGAAGAACATAAGTACATATCATGAGGCAAGATAAGAGAAACCATGAACAACAAAAATCATGTCGTGGGAGAAGAGGGCAGGCCGAGCAGAAAGAAACAGAGCACTATGGGGAGAAAAGCCAAGGCTGGAAATGCTGCCTGTAAGAAATACCAGGAGTCAACAGCACAGGGACATCCCCCTAGCGTTTTCTAGACAGTGTAGCCCTGCCAGGACCTTGGTATGCTACACTTTCTAATTGAGAAAATAAATTTCTGTTGCTTAAGGCCACCTACTGCACCACAATTCTTATGACACCTCTAGGAAACCAATGTCTACATGACTATATCCCACTACCTAGTCAGAGCAGTCTGCCTAACTGTGCCCTACAAGGTAGTCAGTGTATGGGACACAGGATCAAGGAAAAGAAGCCAGGCCTGAAAGAGGGTATGTTTCTACAGGGTCCACATAGATGAAGTTCAGAAAACGGAAGCCATGGGCTAGAGAGCTGGCTCCATGGTTAAAATCATGTACTGCTCTTACAGAGGACATGAGTTTGGGTCCCAACACCCTCATCAAGTGACCCATGACCACCTGCAACTCAAGGTCCAGGGCATCCAATGCCTGTGGTCTCTGTGCGTACTTGTGCTCATTCACATATAGGCACAGGCATACACAAATAATTAAAATAAATATTTGTTTAAAGAAGTCATAATACTAGTTTGGTGAGAGGAACTGAAGTACTGGAGATAATTCTGGATCACTGTTTAAGACTCATGAACTTACACACTATTCACACCCTAGGAGGGAAAAAGAGGCCCTGTGAGATGGCTCAGCAGGGTTAGGGACCTGCCACCAAGCCTGACTACAGGCTTGATCCCTGGAATCCCCATGGTGGTTAAGTGTGTGTGTGTGAGCGTGTGTGTGTGTGTGTGTGTGTGTGTGTGTGAGAGAGAGAGAGAGAGAGAGAGAGCGAGCACAGATGTCCAACATCTCCAAGATGCCCTCTGACCTCTTCTTGCGCATTATCTTACTAAGAATCACATTTAACAAAGGCCCATGCTTACCTAGCTGATATATAAATGTCATATTGTAAAGCACATTGAAAACCGGGTATAGTGTCTGACACCTGTAATCCCAATGCTTGGGAGGCCAAGACTTGGGATCACAAGTCCAGACCAGTCTGGGCTACACAGTGAGAGACCCTTCCTTAAAAACAAAACAAAATACATACTAGCTAATTGTGGGAATCCATAAAATGGGACTTACATATAAATTAGTGGTAGTTCATGAACTGCATTTACTGCTGTTACCATTTCAAATATAAGCAAACTCAAAGTCACTTTCAAAATTGTCCGAGGCTGCTGTTTGTTTGTTTGTTTTTCCCAGGCAAGGTCTCTCTGTGTCCTGGAACTCTCTCTGCAGACCAGGTTGGCCTCAACTCACAGAGATCCGTCTGCCTCTGCCTCCTGAGTGCTGGAATTAAAGATGTTCCCCATCATGCCCAAGGTGTAAAAAGCAAGACAGTTCATAATGAGATTTCAGTATAAATTAAAATTGCTAATTCCATCACTTAAGCACAGCATATAATACAAAAGGTCCCAATTGTTAAAAACTATTCTTTAAAAAAAAAAAAAAAAATCAAACAGCTGCCTTCCATATACAAATTTGGGACTCAGTGCGTGAACAGAAAGAAAAAGGTAGACAGCACATAAGTTTTGATCCTTTATACTTCCAGCACACAGTATGTGTTCAATAAACACATATGAAGTTATACATATGAACAAGAAAATCTATCAAGTACTCTGCATAGTCACTGGAAGATCAACACATTAGCCTGTCAGCAAATACTATAAAGTATAATAGTGTTAATTGCCATTTGACAGAAACCTAGAATCACCTGGGCCTCTCTCTGAACATGTGGGGATTATGTTACCTAAGGTGGGAGAGTCATCTAACTGTGGCTGTTCCTGGGCAGGGAATCCTGGACTCTACGAGGAGTAGAAAAAGATAGCCTTGAGAGTGCTCATCTCTCCTTTTCCTGGGTACGGATCTGAGGTGAGCAGCTGCTTCAAACCCCTACTGCCTTGACTGCCCCACCATGGACTGTGAGGAAAAATATATTCTTTCTCCTTTAAGTTGCTTTGTCAAGAGTATTTTATCCTAGCAACAGGAAAAGAAACTAGAGTAAGGATTATCTGTCCCAATCTTACAGATAAGGAGGCTATAAAATTCCGATTAGCACAGCTAACAAATGGGAAGGTCTAAGTTATAAATCATGAGTCCAGTAAGACTAAGTCATCTTAGAACACTCCAGTGAAACTCATCACTTTGCTTTAAGCCAGGCTATACTGTCATGATACAACCATTAACTCCTAGCGCTGCAACCCCTTTGGGAGTGAATGACGCTTTGACAGATATCCTGCATACCAGACATTTACATTACAATTCATATCAGTAACAAAATTATAGTTATGAGGTAGCAATGAAAATAATTTAACTTTATGGCTGGGCTCAGCACGACATGACAAACCCTTGAGGGTTACAGCGTTAGGATGTTGAGAACCGCTGTCCTAGGTTCAGTGCACTAAACTGCAAGTTCTCACGGTATAGATTTTTTTTTCCCAATATGGGGAACATCCATCTCAGAGTGACTCCCAGTAAGTTACCCACTTCTATGTCCTTGATGGTTCATTCTGCTTCTCTGAGGTAGAACCTGTGGCTGCTTCTAACCAACAGAACACAGCAAAGATGATGGATCTCACTGCTTTTTCTAAGATGTATCATAGAGCACAAGTGTGAAGGCCAGAGGTCAACCTCTGGTGCTATGCCTCCAGAGCCATCCTCCTTTGTTGTTTTGAGACAGTCTCTACAGGAACCTGGCTGGCTCACTGATGAGGCTAAGAAGGATGGCTAGTGAGCCCCAGGGACCCATCTATCTCTGCCTCCTCAATACCAGCGTTACAATCATGGACGGCCATGCCCAGCTTTCTTAACTGAGTTCTGGGAATCTAAACTTACTATCTTCCCAATTTAAGAACAGCTATGTGGAATCCTGATGGCACATTCTCAGTACCTGGAAGGCAGAAGCAGAAAGATTTCTATTAAGAGGCTAGCCTGGGCAACCTTTAAAAAATAAAAAATAAACCAGAGCTAGGGATATATCTCAGCAGCCGAGCACTTGGCTAGTGTAGACAAGTCTCTGGATTTGACCTTCAGCACCACGAAGGAAAAAGAAAAATTACAGCTATTTGATATTTGAAAGCTAATGTATGCATATTAGAGTAAGATAACTTTTCTTTCACATCCATTTCTTGTAATATAATTGCGTATTTCTTTGATGCAGGGCAGTTCTCAAAGTGTGGGTCTCAAACTGGACACAAATTATTATCGCTAATCAAATCCACAGCATCAAGGTCCTGGGAGTGGGACCAGGGACACACCTGGCCGGAATCTGCCTGTGAGCAAACCCTTCTGCAGGGTTTCCTGAGCTGATTGATGAGCCACCATCAGGAATTCAGTGGCAACACAGACACTTCCCAGGGGGTAACTACAAACATTACATTGTAAACAAAAGGCAAAGTATAATAAGGTTTCTAGAAAGAAATCATTAAGTATCCATTAGAAGGCTACTAAATGCAAGAAACAAAGCTCTGTGCCACAACTAAGATCCAAAAACACCAACTCTAAACTCCAAAGCCTTTTAAGAGAAAGGGAAGGTTATTAACCCCAAACAGAAACAAAGTTTCTTATATTCTCTTTATGACTATGAGGCTTTAAGAACCACACCCACAGATATGACTCAAAGACTTCATTTCAGTGAGTACAGCCATTTTATATCTGCTAACAAGCCAGAGCAGACTGGAGAATCACAGCCATGATGACAAGTGGGTCCACCTCAGTAAGAGAAACAGAGCTACTTGTTGAAGAATCTGGATACCAAGCACATGATAAATACATAAAGCCCCATGAAGAGTCTTACATTGGAGAATCATATTTGAGAAAAAAATACTTAATACTGCCTGTTGTATTATGTCTATAAAACCAGAAGAAGCTTGAGAAAGACTGCTGAACCAAGAAATGCTTTGACACATGCCAACAGTCCCAGCACTTGGGAAATGGGCTGACCCTTCCACATCCGTAATTAATCATGAAAATGCCTAGAGATCTTTGTCTACCGGCCAGTGGGATGAGACATTTCCCCAATTGAGGCTACCTCTTCCTAGATGACTCTAGTTTTGTGTCAAGTTGTCAAAAACTAACCAACACAAAGAGGTTTGTGTGTAGCTTGGGACCCTGAGTTTTTAAAACAGGTATCATGTACCCTAAGCTGGGCTCCTGAGATCCTCCTGCCTCTGCCTACCAAGTGCTGAAATTCAAAAGAATGTCCTGGAATCGGAAATCTATTTCAATTTATAAAGTAAACAAGGACCTGAGTGAGATTCCCAACACCCATCTAAGACAGCTAGGCATAACAAAACACAGATGTTATTTGGTGTAACCTCAGGGTGGCATGAGAGGGTGTCTTTGTATGTTACATCCTTCTTAATGTTATAAGCAGGGATACATGAACAGCAGGTTTTATTTTTTCATTTACTTAACACTAAGAACTATACACTGAGCACTTGGCAAATATTAACTCATTCAACTTTGAAAATGATCCTGTGAAGTAAGACCTATCAAACTCCCAGATGAGATCAGACTGCCTGATAATGATCACACACAACAGGATGTATGTACTTTTTACTTAAACATAACCCCAAACAGTTTAATAAAAGCGTTTTCATTCTCAGAGCTGTGAATGAAATATCCCTTTTATCCAGTTTCACTATCTGTATCTTCAGTCAACTGTGGGAAATATTAAATGAAAAACCCAAGAAATAAACAATTCATAGCTTTAAAAATTTAATGCTATTCAGAGTATCAATGAAATCCTGTCCCTGCCCAGAGAGGTAGAGATGTGTCCTATACCACCCAGTAGTCATTCAGTAGGGGCTAAGGAATTACATTGTTTCTGTTCAAATCTCATTCCCCAAAGCCTGTCACTCACCTCACTCAGCTCACCACTGTGGTCATGTGGTCACGAGAAGACTATGGTGAGTATTTTGGCAAATATCAAGAGAGACCATGTTAATAGAACTTTATTAGACTATACTGTTACTGTTATTAATTTCTTGCTGTGCCTAAATTACAAATTAAACTTTATCATAGGCTTGCTTGTATCTGTAGCAAAATTATATGACATTCAAAATTCTGTGTTACCTCAAGGTTCAGGTATCCACTAAGTATTCTGGAATATATCTCCTGCAGATAAGGGACTACAAGACTCAACTGAATATACTACTAGCAATATAAGCCCACCTGTGCCAGCTCTGGTTCCCACTGTCCATTTTCTTATCTGCAAACCATTAGATACATATCCAGTTAAGCACATGACTAAAGGTTATTACTCTAGTCTTACAGATCTTGTGCATAACAGCCACTACCAATGCGGAGCAGCTTACACATCATTCCTGGGTTTAAGAGATGGCATAGCATGAAGAACACAAACTCCAAATCCAAGTGCCTGGTGTCAAACCTCAGCCCATTGTACTGTGGCTCTACCACAGTACAATGTATAGCCACAGAGTATGTGGGTGTTTCCTCCACATAGCACCTAAATACAAGCAACTTTTCTCCCTCTCCTACTGAGTTTCTCTCCCTGCACCAGACAAAACTTTCCTGTCCACCCTCCTTTTGTCTCTTCAGAAGGACTCCTTTCTCTTCTAACTTCAGGATATAATTCAAGAGATATTTGAAAGGAAGGAGGAAGGAGGGAAAAAGGAAGGAAGGAAAAAGACAATGAGTAACCTTGAGACATGGTCTTGCCCTGGTGGCTTTAAATTCCAGACTCAGCCTCCCGAGTACATGGATACCTTGTCACACTTGGCAACTGTCTATCTTTACCTAACCCCCAGAGCATCCCAAGGCTTACGAATGTACTCACCAGGAGTAATTTCATCGAGGCAACTAAGGTACCACTGTTGATGGGTTATTCTTGAGTAATGGCTAACAGCTAGGCCTCGCTTTATTTACACATAAGATTACAGTGCAGCCAGTCCGCAGTTCCAATAAACGGAAATCAAAGTCAGTAATTTCTCATAGTATTTCTACTGAGGCTCAGGAAGCATCCCAGTCTTTGAAATTACAGAAACTGCCTCTATCAGAGGACAATTCATTCACAAACCATAGTTGGTGTTTTGTTTCCTTGGTTTTTTTTTTTTTTTTTTTGAGACAAAGTCTTTCTATGTAGCCTACACTGACCTTAAATTCTTGCTAATTCTGCCTTTGCCTCTGGAGTGCTGAGATTTTAGGCATGTATTACAATGCCCAGCTTGAGAGGTCTTTAGAACAAGAAGTTTTGTTTTAATCCTAAACCATGAACTGTACTTTCACATCTCCCCATCCAACAAAAAATGGCCTACCCAAAAAGTTACTATAAAGTCATAGGGCCTGTCAGCTACCTAAGACTTTGAAACTAGATTGGTCTCCAAGAGACCCAATTACCAACACACACACACACACACACACACACACACAGAGAGAGAGAGAGAGAGAGAGAGAGAGAGAGATACACATACACACAGAGACATAAAAAGGGGAAATTTTAAAAAAACTTTAAAGCATTACAGTATAGTACTTCACAAACCCTGCCTCACATGACAGCCAGCTCCCTCACCTGGTCTATCTACCGACCACATCCCAAATCATCCCTGGGCTTCTCCACACCTTCTGTGTGCTCTACCCTGCCCCCAATACCACTGGTCACCAAATTCTGTCAGTCTTAAATGAGGGAATGGAGAAGATCAAATGAACAAAGACGCATATAAGATACATGGACAGGAGGAAAATAGCAAACTGGAAAGCACTGTATTTACTCATTAAAGATATTTGGAGGTTTTTCCATTGTGTTCTTGTTGTTTGAGACTTAAATCTCACAGTGCCGAGGATGGTCTGAAACTTGCTGCTCTTGACCTTCCTGTCATCACCTCAAAAATGTCAGAGTCACGGAAGCGTCTGCCTCCTCTGTACCCATGCACTTAAAAAAAGACAGAGTTTCACTATGTATTCTTGATTATCCTGGAACTCACTCTGTAGATCAGGCTGGCCTCTCTGGTGCCTGGATTACAGATGTGTGCAACCATATACCTTTTTAAAAGAAGTTCAGCACCACTCACCCTGAACTGTGAGAGGAAGCTCAAGGGCACTGTTGCGCAATTTTCTGAAAGAGTCCAAAAATATGGACTTTTATGGGAAAGATTAATTTCTAAACAAAGTAAGGGTCAAATTCAAATGTATCTGCTGGATACATTCAGTATGAGTTTTCCAGTTATGACCTCTATTTTCAGAATCTCCTCTCCCTTGTTAGGTGTTGTAGCTCATGTTTATAATCCTAGAACAAGGCAGACTGAGGCAGGAAGATCAGAAATTGGAAGTTAGCTGGGCTACAGATCAAGATTGTCAAAGAGAAAAAAGGAGGGAGGGAAAGAAAAAGGATCTCTGCTCCCTTGGGGGACATGGTGGTGCCAGGCCTGTCATCTCAACACTCTGGATACAGAAGCAAGAGATCTGTGAACTTCAGGCACAGTGGGACAGACACAGATGCACAGACACAGAATCTCTATTCCCTCTTTCCTGTCCCCACTGCCATAAATATTCAGGTCTTCAACATTTCCTAGGCAGAGATTGATTGATAGATTGATTGACTAGCATCAGAATCACTTGGTAGGGAGTAACCACCCCCCAACAACCCCCCCTCAATGATTCTGATGCCAATAAATGTGGGCACAGGCACTAACCTACAGAACAAGATTACTCCCACTCTGCTAGGAGCCTGTCTTCCTCTCTAGTCTCACCTGCCATGCATGCCACCATTATACTCAAACACCTTATTTATGAGTCTTAGAAACCCTCTCAGGCCTGCCTCTGCATCTCATAAAAAGGATACCTTTCCCTTCTTCATTCTCTCTACTCAGTTTTCCTCTTTCCAGCCTGGCCTTGCCTTTACTTCCATCATCTTGGAAGTCTTCCTCAGTGTATAACATCCACTCTCACCCCATCAGTGTGCTGCCTCCTGGCCTTTTCCACAGCACCTAGAACTTCAATCCATACTCACTAACTATAAAGGTTTGTTTACTCATCCCTATCTGCCACCAAACTAGGCTCTTTGAAGTCAGGAATTTCATCTTAGCTTAATTTTGCAACCCCAGTGCTGTGCCTAATAAGGAGATCTTTCATAAATGCTTGCTAAATAAATAAAATTACAGAGTATGACCCGGTGAGACTGAAGGCCAGTTTGGATTCTGGTTCTCTGGCATTGCTATCAAGATGCAAATACAATCTTTCTTTAAAGCTCAATTCTAACAGTAATAAATTCACAATAGCTACAATTCCTGTATCAGGTTGTTGTCATCAGCCACGTTCATTAACTACCAACAGAGAAACCAGTTCCTGAAATTCTACTCTTGAAACTAAACAAAGTACTTAACTCTTTCCCCTCTAAAGCAAAAGGATACAATGTGACTCTAGCTGCAACACTGTAAATGAAAACTGTGCCTTCCCTCAGTCTAACTAAGCAAACCACAACAGTTTAACCCATTAAAACACGGAGTCCTTCAGCAGTAAGTATCTGTCCATCATGAACAAGAGGAAAATGGAAAAGCAGTGAGGAGAGAAGCGATAAACCTCATGAAGGTGGAATACTTCAACACAACTGTCTGAGCTCCTTATTAAGCAAGGGAGCAGAATAACTGCATTTCTAAATTAGCTCATCATATTCAAAGTGAAAATTCAAATGAAGCCTTCCAGCACCCTCAGTAGAGCTCCTTTTACCAGACTTAATTAAAATGCCTTCTATCCCTTTCAATTTTTATTCCTTCAGTATGTACTGGGCATCTCTTCAGCTCAGGATGCTGTGGAGACACTGATCAGTTGAACGAGATGGCTGTCAGCCCTGCCCACTTAGCACTCCTGTCCTAACATATGAATAATTATTAAACTAACTACTGAATAGGACTGTGTTAGGCACTTCACCAGAAGACATAAATCTTAAGAGAGTATATAAATCTGAATCCACCCCAGGCTATCTTCTGTACTGGAAATCACCCTTTTTTTTAAACTACAGAAACCTCTCTGTGCACCCCTCTCAGCAGCTACTCTATGCAAGTACCAGGCTCTCACATGGAGCTCTCAGATGTACCTCCAGGGGAGATAGAGAAATTAAACTGGTTCAGAAGTAATTTTTTCCACCAGCTGTTATTTTTTTGCTCTGTTATAAAAGGTCACACCCGAGAATAAAAGCCTCTTTAAGTATTTTGATTGCATGCTTGGGGATGGTGTCTTAATTCATTATAAAGCATACTCTCTGAAGACCACACAATGAGAAAACAATGAGAAAGAAAGGGTCTCTGTGTGCAATTCACATGCCAACAACACCGACCACACAGATTTTTCCCTTTGGATGTCTGATTCACTCTTTTAATATGGATGTGGTGTGACATCCAGCAGAGCCTTCTACTAGAATGTTAAGACTATATATACATTTGTATTTGATTTTGGATTCTCCTCCCAAAAAAAACTCACTGTAACTAGAATAACATCAACAAACTATTTTAGTGAACACTGGGGCATTGCTAAACTGACCTTTGCTTTCCAGGATGATAGGAAACCCGATGTCAAACACAGAAGCTAAATCAGATAAGGGATAGTCACAGAAAACAACACTGAGATGTCTGATACAATAGGACTCCTATCTAGCTGAAACTATAAACCCAGAGAAGACTGTAAGAAAACAAAGTTCACCAAATAATACTGCTAGTTTATAAAAGTTTGCTCTAAAATTCAAGACTCCAGTTCGAAGAAAATATTTTGGCTGCCAATCTTTGCAGTGCAGCACAGATAACCAAGAGGGCGGTGCGGACACACACAGGAGGTATCTGGGTTAACAGCCTTCTGACCCAAGTTACTAAGAGAGCGGTGTAATTTCTTCCCAGTTATAGTTTTAAGATCGGTTACCACCTTAATTCAGAATGGTATGGTCCAACACTGCTTTCAAAGAATATCCTGGGGCCTTCTAAAACCCCTGGGGCTTTTTTCTATTCCAGTTAAACAAAATGAGGATTTCCCTCCCTCCCCCCAAATATTAATTCATTGCACAAATGTTTGCTAGATGACTATTGCCCATAGGACCAGCCTTGTCATTTGGACATTCTATTCGACACACACACTACTTTCATAAAGGAACAGATTGCCGTCAAGAAAGGCTTAGCAAAGATGAGACACTAAATCTCATTATTTCACGTTAAGATGCCTGGATGGCCAGTAGTTCCCTGGTGGGACTACTAAATCTGGATGAAAACCACCAGCATTTCCTGGGAGCGCATACCGTGCTGGACGCTTTTCAACCCCTTCCAATATACTTAGCACGACAGAAACTCACAATTAGGCCAAAGAGCCTAAAAGAGAGGCTGAGTGGGGTTTCAAAGACTCATCCAAAGCCAAAAAGAGAAACTTGACTTTGGCATCGGGTTTCTATGTACTCGAAAGCCCGCGCGCTCTTTGCGCTACACAGTTCCTTCTAGTGCACAACGTCTTAACCTGCAGCGCTAGCGCTAGGAGCCTCAGTGAAAGCCTTTTTCCAGGGGTAGGGTGGGGTGCATATGCACTAAGGCCCGGAGAAGTCACTTCCCTCCCTTAGCATCCGCTAAAAGACCATCCAGATCTCTGAAGTTGTAAGCACTGAGAGGTTAAGTGGGAAGTTCATTCAAACGAAGACCAAAAGAAGGGAACGACACCCTCTCTGGGAAAGGCTAAAAACGCGCCGCAGTGACAAGTAATAAGGAAAAGGAAAGAAAGGAATTTCTTCACCCCACTCTCTAAGGAAAAGGCAGTCTCCCGCGGGGTGCCGAGACCGGGCGACGGGCCTAAGATGCTCCCATGCTCCCCGACCGCGTGCCCCCACCCAGGATCCCCTTCAACAACGCCCGCCGGCGCGCCACGCGGCAGGCACAAGGTGACACGGACCGCGCCGGCCCCTCAGCCGCCAGGGCGCGGCCGGGGCGCGGGGGAGAGGGGCGACCGCCAGCTCGCCTACTCCTACCTTGTACTTGTCAAAGCCCGCCAGCTGCTCTGGGCTCACGTATTCGTAGCCAGCCATGACGACCTGAAAACTGAACGCCCACTCCGCAGCGGCAGCGACACTGCGCGACAGGGCAATGAAACAGGAGCAGCACACGGCGCTGTGCAGGGCTAGGAAAGCCTGGGCTGGTAAAGAAGGGAGAGGAGCGCTCCGCCCACCGCGCACGCGTAGCCCGCCCAGTGCGCAAGCGCAGCCCCCGCGGCTCCGGCGGGTAGGGACACCGCCCCTTACACGGCCCGCCCCCGGCACCACCTCCACCCAATCGGCACGGGCTGGTCATCGCCAAGTCCCGCCCCCCCACTGCCTTCGTCGCTTCATTTGCCAGAGTCAAAATAGGTGAACTGAAGAGGAGAGGTGAAAGGTCAACTTCCCAGCAGCCTTTGCTCTTGTCTCTCATATAGGAATCCAGAGTGACTGTGTGGGATGCTCTCGTAATCTTGTGGCCCGGGTGAGTGAGTTCAGTGGAATTCGGGAGGAAGGGCGGAGCCAGGTGCACGCCACAGCCGGCCGTGAGCTCCTGGAGCTTCGGGATCCTGAAATGATGATGCCAAACGGGAAACTGGGAGTGGACCAAAAGAGGGACTTGAAATATGTTCCTTCTGATCCATGATGCTTGTGAACCTTGAACTGCCTCGTCATATTCCACTGGTTCAATCGGTGCGAATTCCAATTGCTTAAGTCTCCTCGATTCCCCCATAAAACCATTGATCTCTCCATCTCGACGGGGCCCTGTGTTTACAAGGAGTGATTTTACAACTAGGGCCCAGTGCGTTGTAGAAAGAACACGTCACCAGTGGTTAACATGTATCTAATAATAGAAAATGTTTAATAATAATTGCTACTTTTTATTGAGTGCCTTAGGTGAGGGAACTTTACATACACCATCGCTAACCCATTAACATTATTGACATGAGAGGTATTTGCCTCACTTCCCCTAGCACAAAGCCCGGAGTTGTGTATTCTCTAGTACCAGCAAGAAGAAATTCAGATAACATTACCTCTCCAAAAGCACGTATTTGATTGGCGATGGTTAACCCAATTAGAAATATAGTCCTATTAAAATCACTGCATCAGTGATTCCACCAGTCTCCCTAGTTCCCTGGAATAAGGACAATTAATTTGAAATCTACAGTTATCAGGACCTAATATATGCCAAACACTGTTTCTAGCTGGTTGGGGTGTATGGGCAGGGTTATCATTTTTGAAACAGAATCTCATACTAGTTCCCAACTGAAACTAATACACAAATATAGTAGGAATTCACTATATAGCCCAGACTAACCTCAGATTCATGACAATATTATCAATATCAAGTGCTAAGACTGTAAGTGTGCTAAGACCCATCTCTACTCTTAATGAGTTGATGCATATAAAGTATCTGTTAAACCAAGATAAAATCTTTGCTATATATTTCTTCTAGTCAATATAAATATGACAAAAAGAAAAGGATCATGTCATCAAATGTTTTTTAAATATAAATCTTGAAATACAAATCATACTTAACATATTTTAGCTACTTCTGGGAAACCATTAAAAGTGACATGCTGAGATAAGGAGAGAACATCTGAAATGTAAATAAAATTTCCAATAAAAAAAAAAAGTGACATGCTAGGGCTGGAAAGATGGCTTAGCAATGACTGCTCTTCTGGAGATCCTGAGTTCAATTCCCAACACTCACATGGTGGCTCACAACCATCTGTAACTCCAGTTCCAGCGGATCTGCTGCCCTCTTCTGGCCTTCAAGGTCACTGCATGCACCTGATGCACGGACATGCAGGCAAACATCCACCCATACATGTAAAATAAAAATTAATTTTTAAAAAATTTACATGAGTGCAAACTAATAGTACATGACCTGCACTTTTTTAATTTTAATTTTTTATTCACTTTACATCCGGATCACAGCCCACTCTCCCTCCTCTCTTCCCAGTCCCACCCTTACAAATCCCTTCCCCATTATCACCCTACCCTGGGCCATCTAGTCCCAGTGAACTGAACTGTTAATCACTTCATAAGGAAGCAAACTCATTGTGACTCCCCTCCCCCTCGAGAGCTGAGTGTGGCGGTGCACCCTTACAGTCCCAGCTCTCTGGAAAGCTGAGGCATGAGATCACTATAGCCAATGTTGACCTTAAACTCGGCATTCTCCTACCTCAAAGGCAATTAGGAAATATTTTTTAAAGAACAATTTTGAATTTTTTTAAAGGATTCTTGCTGTCTTTAATTATGTATGTGCGCGTGAGTATAGGTGCCTGAGGAGACCGGAGGCATCCAGTCCCCCTGGAGCGGAGTTACAGGCAGTTGTGAGCTTCAGGACTCAGTGCTGAGAAGCCCTGGTCTTCTCTACATAGCCGTAGGCGCTCTTAACTGCAGAGCCATCTCCCCAGCCCCACAGCTGTAAATTTCCTGAAGGCCAGTAGTTGCAGTTTACTTGCTGCCTCTCCTTTGTGGATGGTTGTTACAACTTAGAATCAATTATAAATCCTGAGAGGATCTTAAACAGAAATAATATAGAACTTGGTCTGCACGTTGTCATCTTATACTTGGTATCTGAGGGATCTTCAACAATTCAATTTTACTTTGCCCCAGTTTTCTATTTTATTTCATTTTATTAATAACATGTATTTGAGGGAGGAGTGAGCATGGGTAGGTCAGAAGACAACTTTCCACAGTTGATTTTTCTCTTCCTGACTTGTGAATCCTGGAGATCTAACTTAGGTTATCAGGCTTGGCACCAACTGCCTTAATCCTTTGAGCCATCTCAAAGATGGACCTTAGGCTGGACCTTAGGGTCTCTGTTTTAAAAGGAAGTTGTTAAACTTCCGCTAAAAATCTTAATTCACCTCTGAAATCCAATGAAACTATATCACTTCCTAACCTTCAGTTACTACACAGATGGTGTGAAATGAGGTGGCCTTACAAGGTTAAATTAAAACCAGGCAAGCTTAAAAAATAACTTTCCAGAATCCTGTGAATCATAGGTCAGCTTCCCATATACTTAGAAAATGTCGCCATGCAGTGGTGGCGCACGCCTTTAATCCCAGCACTTGGGAACAGAGGCAGGCGGATTTCTGAGTTGGAGGCCAGCCTGGTCTACAGAGTGAGTTCCAGGACAGCCAGGGCTACACAGAGAAACCCTGTCTGAAAAACAAAAAACAAACAAAAAAAAAAAGAAAATGCCTAGAAAGAGAAACGTGTTAACAAAATTGCCTTTAGAATTGAACAATTATCCTGTCTTTCTGAATCACATTCAAGGGGCTTTTATGCTCAAAGCATCCCAGAACAACCATGTCGGCCTGAGTATTCCACTGCCTGTATCTCTCCCCAGCGAACCATGGCTGTGAATGTGGTTTCTTGTCTTGCTTCCCTCGTCTGCCGCCTCATCCACTGAGCTTGACCTCGTCTGCCTTCCTATCTGTGTCTCCCTCTTTTTCCCCATCCCCTTCTACCAGTATAGAGACGGAACCTAAGGGCCAAACATATGCAACTCATACCCTCAAAAATCAAACATGCTACCCTCAGGAATGATAGTCATAGAGAATATCAATTCATGCTAAAAAAAAAAAAAAAAAAAAAGTGATCTTTGTAATGTAACTTGAAAAGAAGTTAATTCTTGTAGTTTCTGTTTAGTCAGGAGGAAGAATGTGTCAGATATGTGAGAGCAGCTAGTAAGTTAAAGAACTAGTATAGTTAATAACACCAATAAAAGTTATTGAAGTCAAAAAGGTGAATAAAATCTTTCCATGGAAGTTTGTAAAATATATGATGGCTTTATTCCCATTTTTCAATAAAAATAAGGTCAGATATGGTGGCTCATGCCTGCAACCCCAGCATCTGGGAAACTAAAAACAGAAGAATTATTCTAAGTTTGATGCTAGCCTGAGTTACAATGTGAGACCTTGGTTTTTTTCTTAAAAGAATTAATTTAAATAAATGAAATGAAATAGGCCTGAGGTATAAGTCAGCAGTGCAGCGTGAGTGTTTCATAGTCATGAAGCTCTGGCTTTAATATTAATCCAGCCCAAAATAACAATATAATAATAAAAATAATGTCTCATAAGTTTTACAGTCCTTGCCAGGGGTACAGCACTTAGCCCCAATGCAAGGGGCTCTGTGTGTAATCCCCAGTACCCTAACACACAGCAGCAACACTCACCATTCTCAGAGCAATTGGGAGAGCACTAGACCACCCAATAACGCTGAACCAGGGGGCAGACGGCTGTCCCAGTCATACAGGCCAGAACAAGCAAGAAGTCATGTATTTATTTTGTCTCATAAGTCACTCTCAATTTGTCTGTACTAAAACTTGTATTTTAAGTTGGAAACGATTTCCACTGGATCACACAAGTTGCCTTGCTAAGGTGTTAGACACACAATGCATCTCGAAGTGCTGGCTGTCAGACCCAGGCTTCACACATATCAGGCAAGCACTCTGTCTGAGCACCATTAGCAAACCTGTAAACCAGCTTCTAATCAAGGCCAAGGCGTGCCAGGGAGGGGACCAGGAAAGAGTTGAACAGACATTTTCTTTTATTGTTTCGCTGTAATAAACCTTCTCAAGTAGGATTTTGCCTGCTTGGTTTTTTTTCACCCTCTTTTACTTTTAGTTTCCAATAATCTTCCTACATAAGAATGTATAGGAAATCCCGAGGGGGTGGTCATTTATAACCCTGTAGTGTGTGAAGTATACTGAGAGTAGGCACCTGCTACTTTTCGGGTTGGTGGTGGAGGACCGTAACTGCTGTTCTGTTACCCGCCATACCCACCAGCTTCCCAGTGATATCAGGGCCAGTTTTGTTTCCCCCAGGCATTGAACACTAAAGCAGTATTGTAAGTAACCATTCAAATCAAAGACAGGCAACGTGACAGTTCAAAGGAAGGCAGAGGCCCGGGTTGCTATTTGTCAGCTGTCAACTGGTTGACGGTCCTTTACCCAGATAGAGACAGATGGAGACAAACACCTGTACAGTTCCTTCTTGGCACCTTTCCTAACTTGAAGCAGCAGTGAGCTTCAGGAGATGGCCGTAAGCAGCAGCAGTCTTTGTGCCTGACTTTTGTGCAGGGAACCTTAGGTACGGTGACCTTTAGCCTACAATGGCCAATGTTTAAAAGGTCTAAAAAGTTTTCGGGGATTCCTAGCTATTAATTGTGCCTTTGTAATAGCATTAAGGCTTAAGGCATTGAGTCATGGTCTCACTAGCTAGCAGGTAGCCTGGGGTGGGGCCCCTCACCATGTAGTTCAGGCTAGTCTAGGGGAGGAGGGGGTCACCATATAGTTCAGGCTAGCCTAAGTCTTGTTATGTGGCCTCAAATTCACAATCCTGCATAGACTTCTGGGTGCTGGGATTTTAAGTGTGCTCCGCTATGCCCCACTATGCCCCACTATGCCTGCCCGCTATGCCCGGTATGCCCGCTATGCTTCCCATCTCCTCAGCTCTCAAGCTTTTTTACTTCCGTTGTTGCCGGCTGTTTCTAACCTAACTGCTCTCGGGAGCTGTTCAGCACCCTCTCATTGCCATTGCCTGTCACTTCTGCCACTGTCTTGGCGCTGGCATTGCCGCTGTCTCCATTACCACTACCTCAGCTATCACCACTGCTGTCTCCATATTCAGCCACTCTACTGAAGACAAAGATCAGAAGTAGGCCAGAAAAGGCAGCTTGGGAGACTCCTGTTACCAGGCCTCCTGTTGTGACAACAGAGCAGTAGCATAGGAAGACAGCACATTGCCAGCTCCCAGGGCAAACCAGTCAGCTTGCCTGGACACCTGTGTGCATGTGAACCATGTCATTGTCCTGGCACCAATCACCAAAGTCCCTCTGTTCTGCCCCAAGGGGAGATGCTCTCCTTTGACCTGGATGGTAGTTGCAAAACCATCTAGATTCCGCCAAGACTTGTGAGGACAGGAAAATATAACACAATCTGTTTTAAACAGTTGTGCCTGGGGTTCTGCCTTCAGGAAGGAAAGCTGTACTTTACAGCAAGCAGCTAGGTTGCTGTTTGGCTTCCTCAACTGCTAATCTGAGGGCATAGTTGCTGCTTGGCGATGCCTTCCTGAAGCAGCTAGGTACAAGCTTATAGTCTTAGGAGGTCAACTGCTATCTTAATTGCTCTTAAAAATAATACAGGCTTAAATAAGGCCTTAAATCAATAGTGTCTTTATGTTTCAAAGTGCTTAACCTTCCAGAGCCCAGGGGGAGGTTCCGCAAATCATCTCAGTAGGGAAACATAGATAAAGGAATTTACTTACACTACTTACCAATTCTTGTTTGAAAGATGAACAGTGTTTCTTCCCAGTCATACGTGAGGGATGGCCATTAAATAAGCTGATCTCGTCGGGAGATGGCTCAGTTGTAAAAGATTTACATGCAAGTTACTGAACACTGGCAGAAGAGAGAATTGATCTTCAAAAGTTATCCTGTCCATATAACACTACCTGCGCTCAAACACATATATACATTCCTGTCACATACCACACACTCTGCGCTCAAAACATATCTCATAATATCCTGTCACTATACACACACACTCCTGCGCTCAAACACATATCATACATATCCTGTCACTACACACACTCTGCGCTCAAACACATATCATACATATCCTGTCACTACACACACTCCTGCGCTCAAACACATATCATACATATCCTGTCACTATACACACTCCTGCGCTCAAACACATATCATACATATCCTGTCACTATACACACTCCTGCGCTCAAACACATATCATACATATCCTGTCACTATACACACTCCTGCGCTCAAACACATATCATACATATCCTGTCACTACACACACTCCTGCGCTCAAACACATATCATACATATCCTGTCACTACACACACTCCTGCGCTCAAACACATATCATACATATCCTGTCACTACACACACTCCTGCGCTCAAACACATATCATACATATTTACAATAATAACAAATGGAATTTTTTTTTTTTTTTTGGTTTTCGAGACAGGGTTTCTCTGTGTAGCCGGGCTGTCCTGGAACCACTCTGTAGACCAGGCTGGCCTCGAACTCAGAAATCCGCCTGCACTCTGCCTCCCAAGTGCTGGGATTAAAGGCTGTGCGCCACCACCGCCTGGCTAACAAATGGAATTTTAACAACGATCTCAGACAAAGTTGTATACAGGACAGTTTGGTTTTCAGCTTTTTAGAAATGCTCAGGTAACTGAGCAGCTGCACGTTATGAACAAAGAAGTAACTGATCCTTGTGTGCCCCCACCCTGGCTCCCACATCTTCCTCCCCATTTTAGCTGCACCCAAATGGAGTCAAAACACAGACCTTTCAGATGACGAACTATGCATGCATGCTATCAGTCCTAGGGTGCCTTCCCTTTATTTCTGATTTTAAACCTTACTCCCATCTAACAACAGTCCTGCAGATGGAGTCATGTGTCACCTCTATCATTCAGTTTACTTTTCTGTGTTCATTTTTATACTCCTGAGCCTTTGGACAATTGGCTCAGTAGTCCTTTGGGTTAGGGGAAATCAGGGGCGCAAGAAAAGACAAACTAAGTGTACCAGAAGAGCAGGGAGTTTGTAGGGAGTTTTGCCATGGACTACTTTGCTCTAGGATTCCTGAAAAGTCCAGGGCAATAATTGAAGCCAGAAGATTGTCAACACAAATAGCTAAGTAAAGCTGTGAAATAGCTCTGTTGGGGCCCAAGGCTGTGGAGCTTCTTTACCCAGAATGCAAGTTTTGACTCTGTCTTAGTTAGGGTTTTATTGCTGTGAAGAGGCACCATGACCAAGGCAACTCTTATAAAGGACTACATTGAATTAGAGCTGGCTTATAGATTCTAAGGTTCAGTTCATTGTCATCATAGTGGGAAGCATGGCAGCATCCCGGCAGGCATGGTGCTGAGGAGCTGAGAGTTCTACATCTTCATCCAAAGGAAGCCAGGAGCAGACTAACAGTCTCCCAGACAGCTAGGACGAAGGTCTCAAAGCCCATCCCCACAGTGACACACCACCTCCAACAAGGCCTCACCTTCTAATAGTGCCACTCTCTAGGCCAAGCAATTCAAACCATCACTGACTGGCTTTACACTTAGGAAATAAGATGTAGGAATAGGAAACAGTGTGTAAAAGTAAGAACTTCATGATTCCTTCATGTATCTTCCTTGAATAGTGACCATGTGCTAGCTACAAATCGCCTGAGGACTGTAAAGAGATGCAAACTAAAGTGATACATGGTCCCAGAAATGAGTTACTACTGTATCCTGTGAAAAGCCAATAGCATCTTGCACCACAGATTCTCTTCTCCATCCTTTCCCTCTCCTCCCCTCCTGAGAAAGTGTGAGATACACATTCTTGGACAGAGACTTACCTTAAAGATAGGAATTGGGACCATAATTTGAAAAGATATTGAATCAACTGAGATCCTCCAGGTGTTAACTTTAATATTTTCATGAATCTAGAATATGAGATACAGAGATAACTTTAAATTATAAATGAGGGCTAGAGAGATGGCTCAGCGGTCAAGAATATATACTTCTCTTGCAGAGAACCTAAGTTCAATTATCTGAATCTACTTCAGATGGCTCCCCAGTTCCAGGAGATCTGATACTTTTAGCCCCTGCAGGTACCCACACACATATTCTCTCTCTCTCTCTCTCTCTCTCTCTCTCTCTCTCTCTCTCTCACACACACACACACCACACACACACACACACACACACTTCAATTACAAATAAAATCTTGAAATTTTTTATAAATTTATTAATGATCCTTACCCCTTCATATTGTCATATCAATAGATACAAAGTACAAGAAAATACACTGTAAGCCTGGTGCAGTAGTGCATAACTAATCCCAACAGTCAGTGAACTGAGGCAGAAAGGTTACAAGTTCAGGGTCAGTCGGGGCCTCATAGAGTGACCTTGTCTCAAAAACACAGAAAACAACAACAAAACCCTCACTTTAAAAGATAAGCAAATGACAGCTGAGCATGGTGGCTCATTCCTGCACTAAGAGGGCTAAGGCAGGAGGATCACCCTAATTAAAGACCAAGGCTACAGTGTGACACTCAAAAACAAACAAACAAACAAACGAATTACTCAGAATTAATAACCTAATAAGCCCATGGGTGAGCCATTTGAGATGAACTTAGTGGAGCAGTTCTGGTAACTTGTGGTTGGTTTGATAAAGCATAGTCATTGCACAAGGAAGCATCGTGTTATACATCTCAAACATACACATTTTTATCTGCCAGTCGTAACTCTTGTTCTTATGAGCCTTTCCTTCCAACACACACACACACACAGCACCTACTGAACACATATACACCGTACAGGTGCACACTGCACACATGCAAACATGTACACACACAATGCACGTGCTCCCAAGCTCCCTGGAATACTGGATTATTCACTAGTCCCCAGCAGCTCAGATTCTATGTACAATGGAGTCATTCATTTATGGCTGATTAGCTGTGTCTAAGCCTTCAAGATTCATCTTGTCCATTTTCTTCCACAAAACTTTTGTTGCTGTTTCTCAAGACAGGGTTTCTCTGTGTAGCTCTGACTGTCCTGGAACTTTTTAGTCTCTCTGTAGATCAAGTTGCCATCAAGTTTTGGAGAACCACCTGCCTCCATCAGCTGAGTGCTGGGATTAACGGTGTGCTCACCACAGTACGCCCAAACTTAACCAAACAGACATGGTTTCACTGTATAGCCCTGGCTAACCTCAAATTCACGGCCATCCTCAAGAACTCCAAGAAAACTGCGTGTGTCTCATTTCCCACCGCACATCACCTAGACTTGTCCATTTTTCCTCCATGGTCTCTCATGCATGCCAATTTCGCCTTTCTTATCTGTGGGGAAAGCCACATCAAACACACCTGTACTCTGCACAGTGTCTAGTAGTTAAGAGGCCCTTAGTAAGCTTTCACTGAGGTAAGATGAATCACAAGGGAATAAAGAAATACATGTTCGGGCGTGGCGCACCCCTTAATCCACATGGGACAGAGAGGGATTCTGAGTTCAGCACTGTCACAGAGGAGTCAGGACAGCCGGCTAACAGAGAACCTGTCTCGAAACAAAAAAAAAAAAAAAAAAAAAAAAAAAAAAAAAAATACATGTTGCTGACATCACAGTGCTAACAGATCATACTCATCTGTATTGGAATGGTATAACATTGTGAAATAACCCAAGCAGGGGCAGGGGGCGGGGGGGGGGACCTCATTACAAAAATGAAAGGGAACCTGTGACAGCGTGAAATGTATTCTGATACACTGGTGGGAAGACGAGTAGCTGAAGAGCCCCAGACAGAATCAGGAGATGAGCTGGTCTCCTGAAGGATGAAGACATGGTAGAGAGGTGAGACTTTCAGCTTCAGCTCTCAACCTCCATGGAGGGAGGAAGCACAGGTTCACCCCTGATGGCCAATGCCTCAGTCAGTCATATCAACATAATGAAGCTTCCTTTAAATTCCAGAAGGCCTGGGTTTGAGAAGCTTCCAAAGACTACATGTGGAGGTTCTTAAAGTTGGTTTACCCAAACAGAAGAGAGGAGCACCTGTGTCTTACCACATGACTTGCCTCCTGTGTCTCTTCATGATACAAACTGCTAATAAACGGATAAAAGGAACAAAAGCAATTCTCTGTGTTGTACGAATATCTCTGGCAAGTTAATTGAGTCCAAGGAAGATGTCATAGGAATCTTGCATAGCCAGTTGGTCAAAAGCACGAGCAAACAACCTGGGGCCTGAGATTGGCATGAGGAGTGGGCATCTGCCCATCTGATGTCAGAAGTGTGGATTGTTAAGAGAGTAGGAAAAATGATTCTGTTGTCTCCATAGCATGACAGTGAGCCATTTTTTATAAATGCAGAAGACAGAAGCAATCAAATGCCCAGTTAAATGAAAACCTAAACTATAGTGAACTGATGTAATAAAGTACACAGTTCCCTTTTAAAAAGGTAAATAAATTAGGGGCAGGGACAGGTAATAAACTGTCCTGTGTACCTCCTGGGGAAATCTGCCTCCAAATTGGGGTAATGCCTACAACCCAAAGAATACATATGCAAGTCCAGTGTGATGAGAAGAATGAGCTTATTAAGGGTTGCCTACAGTGTGGCAGACAGCTACCGGTTTACTGGGAGTCCACACCTCCGCCCACTAAATTTCTATTTTTTGAGGTTCTAAGCCAAGAGCAAAATTTGTAAAACCTGGGCTTTGAGCGCCACCTAGTGTTAGAGCAGGCAATGTGCCTACAAGCTCAGACTTAGAACAAACTAGGAAATGTATGTTTGTATCCATTCTGCTCTTGTTCCTTTGTTATTATTGTTATCACACTTATTTTGTGTGTGTGTGTGTGTGTGTGTGTGTGTGTGCACGCGTGCGGGGCGCGCCTGTTTGTGTGTGTTCACATGCCTGGAACAACATACACACATGAATGTTAGAGAGCAACTTCTGAGACTTCTTTCCTTCCAACTTGAGGGCCAAGGAATTGAATTCAGATCATCAGGCTTGGTATACAAGCACCTTTTCTTGCTGAGCCATTTTGCTGGCCAAACCTTTCTTACCAAGGTTTCTTCTGGTCTCGACAAATACTCCTTAACCATGGAAGCTATGACTTGATTGATCGACTGTAATCTAGATTGGATTCAGCTTCCAGATTCTACACAAGTATGGGTAAGAATGGAGAAAAAGTGGAACCCACAAAATTTGAGTAAGAAATGTAAAATAGTTCAGTGTCTATGGAAAATGTTTACGAACTCCTCAAAAATGTGAGCATAGAATTTCCATATGATCCCTCAGTCCTGTTCCTCAGTGTACACTCCAGAGCATGTCACAACTGCCTAGAACCTGGTGCCTTGAAATCTGACGCTCCTTGAGACATCCTCAGAACTCCGGTCCCTCCTTGTATCCCCTCCAGTGCTGACAGGGCCTTTCCCAAGCCTGCTGAGTCAGCTACGGAGCGTTCCTCATTCCTCTGAAACAGTCAAGACTCAGCTTGCCACACATGGACCTTTAGGTCAGCACTGCCCGTTTGTCCAGATCTAACATTCAGTGTCCATCTACGAAGAGATTTTGCTAGCCGTCTTAAGTAAGCCATTATGTCTACACTCTCTCCTTCTCCAAGACAGTTGTAAACTTAGAACAGTTGGCCAGGAGATAAGTCACACACTGGAGTTTTTCTCTTAGAATTTGCAGTTTATAATCTGCTTGTTTGTTCTTGGTTTTCGTATAGGTCTTTCAAGTAGCTCTGGCTGCCCTGAAACTTACCATGTAGACCATGATAGCCTAATTTACGAGGTCACTGTCTTGCTTTCCTCCTGAGTGCTTGGATAAAAGGTGTTGCCACTATGTCCCGAATAGATTATAAATCTTATGCGTGTGCGGTTGGTGGTCGCACGGCCTTTGAACTAGCATTGGAGGCATGAGAGGCGGATTCTGAGATTCGAGGCCAGCCTGGTCTACACAGTGAGTTCCAGGACAGCGATAAACAGAGACCCTGTCCATCAAAAAAAAAAACCGAATAAATAAAAAAATAAATCTTAATGCCTTGTCTCCTGTATAATCTTTGTCAGTTTATCCTGGGGGGCCTTCAAAGTTAGAGGGAAGGAAGACATGGTGGTGCATTCCTGTAATCCCAGTATTTGGGAAACTGAAAACAGAAGACTGGTTACAATGTCAGCCTGGGATACAGAGTGAGCTCCCGTCCCACAAACAAAAACAGAAAGCAGAGGAATAAACAACAAAAAGCCACAGGAAAAATCAAGTCCAAACAGGTACCATCTCTATACTATCCTCCCCATGCAGGCACTGCCTTTAAATTTTGTGGCCTGGCAGTAAAGACTTTTCCTTTAGAAAGTCAAGCCTGGAAATGTGTTAAGAATAATATTCAGGTTTGCTAGGGTAGGGGGACATGGGACATTTGAATCAAGGCCTCCTGTAGTAAGGCAATTGCAGTGACACACACCTTGAGGCGCGCGCACGCGCGCGCACACACACACACACACACACACAACACACTTTGCTTTTGTAGGTATCTACGTAGCTTCCTGGCACATAGCTCCTAAAACCCTAGGAATCCCCATAGTGGTGCGTGTCCTTTTCCATGCTATTGAGAGGACAGGTAGAGCTCCTGGGTAGCCTCAGTGTGACCATCTGGTTACCAAGGGAACCAGCTCTGCAATTAGAAGCTTGAAAATGTCAACCCTGCCCCCCCAACAACAACCAGAACAGAGAAGAGCTGGGAAGTCAGAAAATAATAGTCAATCATGCAGCTGTGAAGTCTCCATCCCAAAGCTAAGAAATCCAGAGTGCTTCTGTGTTAGAGGGCACACCCAGAGAAGGCATTAAACAAGCCCGTTTTCACCTGCCTTGTGCTGTGCGTGTCTTCCACCTGCCTGTGGTGTTTCTCAAGGATACTCCCAGGGTGGGTGTCATCCATGAAAAGACCTAATTTTTGTAGTTTGTTTTGAGATACAATCTTGCTTTATAACCCAAGCTTGTCTCAAACTTGGGATTCTCCTGCCTCAGACTTTTCAAGTGGCTGACATAATAGGTGTATGCTGTTACATCTGTCAAAAGCATTTTTGAGCTTTCCTCCTGTGGCTCAGGCTGGGTAGATAACTAGTGGTAGAGGCTTAGAAAAGCAGCCTTAAAGACAACTTCTTTGATGGACCCAGTTTTGAGACTGAAAGGTTATATAAATGGAACAATAGCAAATGCTTCTAGGACCTATCAGGGCTTTTGGGAATGATGGAAAAGGTAGCTTATTAATGCTATGTTGGAGAGAGTCTGAAATTCAGGATTGTTTGAACTGCTGATTGTGTGGACTATGGGGGTGTGTCTTAGGGTTTTACTGCTGTGAACAGATACCATGACCAAGGCAACTCTTAAAATGAAAACATTTAATTGGGGCTAGCTTACAGGTTCAGAGGTTCAGTCCATTATCATCAAGGCAGGAACATGGCAGCACCCAGGCAGGCATAACATAAGAGGAGCTAAGAGTTCAATATCTTATTCTAAGGCAAACAGAAGACTGGCTTTCAGACAGCTAAGACAAGGGTGTAAAGCCCATGCCCACAGTGACAGGCTTCCTCCAACAAAGCCACATCTCCAAATAGTGCCACTCCCTGGGCCAACCATATTCAAACCACCACAAGGAGTTTTGTTTGTTTTATGTTTGATTTAGCTAAATTTTATGAGGCAAATTCTCCCTTTTTTGTCTCTCAACTAAAGCTAGGGAGTCCATGCTGTCTTAAGTCTTCCACCTTCTGTCCTTCTGATCTCTTGCTCTGTGTTTTGTCTGTCAGTCTGTCTGGGCCTCACACAGTCAAGGCTGGCCTCAAACTTGTGATCTCCCTTTCATCCCCAGTCCTCTGGGATGTCAGATGTGATCCACCAGGCATGGCTTTCTACATCATCCTCATGCCAGAATAAAGAATATGAAGGGTTGCTCCAGCTCTGGCCGCTCTGCCTACTTCCCTAAACGTCCCTCTCCCAACATCTCATCAAGATCCCACTGAAGGGTAGGCACTGATGCCGTGTGAGGGACTCTTCTCCAACCAGTGGAAACCAGACCAGGTCTCCTCGGATCAGCTACATGGGAACGGCATGCACACATTAGCTATGGTGTAAAGCGCCACTTTGAGGTCACTCCATGTTTTGAGGAGGGATCCTCGATGTTTAGCACAGCTGGAAATGGTAGCCTCCAGAGCAGGGAGCATTTCCTCTCTGCATTTTGACTGATGGGGATTAAAATCAGTGTGGCATGTGTATGTATGTAGTGTGTGCGTTTGTGTGTGCCAGTACACACGCCTGCACACACACTTGTGGAGGCCAGAAGCTGGCACAGGGGCGTCTTCCTCTATTCTCACTTTTTGAGACAAGATCTGTATGGTTTTGGTCATCACAGCTACGTAGGTTTTTGTCTACTTGACATAAGCTACACTCATCTGGAAAAAGAAAACCTCAGTTGAGAAAATGCCCTTATCACACTGTAGGCAAGTTTGTGGGACTTTTTTTTTAGATGTATTTATTTTTATGTATACAGCATTCTGCCTACGTGTATACCTGCAGGCCAGAAGAGGGCACCAGATCTCATTGTAGATGGTTATGAGCCACCATGTGGTTGCTGAGAATTGAACTCAGGACCTCTGGAAGAGCAGTCATGGAAGGCCTATCCTAGTGTGGGTGGTGCTGCCCTTAGGAAGATTGTATTAACAAGGAAGCTTGCCAAGCCATGAGGGACAAGATGGTAGGTAAGCAGCATTCCTCTGTGGCCTCGGTTTCAGTTCCTGACTCCAGCTCCTTGGCTTCCCTCAATGATGGACTGTGATTGGGAGTTAGCTAATAAATCCTTTCCTCCCCAGTTTGTTTCTGGTCATGGTGTTTATCACAGCAATAGAAACACATAATTAAACTCCTCCCCTGACTGGCTAGACTAACTGGCCAGTGAGCATCCAGGATTCTCCTATCTGTCTGCCCATATCGGAATCGCGGATGTATGCTGCCTTGCCTGGCTCTTTACAAGGGTACTGGGGACCTGAACTAAGGTCCTCATGTTCTGCAGCAAGTGCTTTATCCACTGGGCCATCGCTCCCGCCCTAACATGTTGTTTTTAACTAGTAACATGAGACAGCGATATGGCCCAATGGATAAAGGTGCTTGTTGCTTGTCAGTATGAGTGACAGCCTGAATTCCATCACCAGAACCCACATGATGGGGAGGGAAAGAACCAATTCTACAAAGTTCTCCTCTGATCTACACACATGCACATAATAATGCTAAACATTCTTTAAATTTTTAAAAAAATATTTTACCAATTGAAACAAAAGGATCCAACATCTACATCTTTAAAGATCTATCATGGGCTGAGGGGAAAGGGAGACTAGGGTTTTGATTCCTAGAACCCTTGTAAATGCCAGGTTGGCATGGTAACTTGTCTGTAATTCCAGCCCTGGAAGACAAAGAGATAGAATCCTCAGAGCAAGCTGACTAGCTAGGCTGACCTTATCAGCAAATTCTGGTTCTGATTAGAAACCCTGCCTCAAAAGAAGGAAATGGAAGATCAGGGAAGATTTCCAACATCCACATGTATCCATACAAACATGCTGACACACACATGTGCCCACACATGTGGAAACATGCATATGCACATGCACACACATGAAAAGAAACATACACACACACACACACACACACACACACACACACACAGTATCGAGAACTGTTGACCTCATTAGCCCATTAATAGATCAGGTGGCTTCCTTTGTTTGGTGCTCAATTTTTAGAGTTCTTTTCTCCATCTTGCTGGGTAGCTCTGGCTAGACAGAACTCACTGGTAAACCAAGCTGGTCTCAACCTCATGGCCATCCTCTAGTCTCTGCTTCCCTGGTGCTAGGATTACAAGCACACACCACTGAGCCCAGCCAGGATTCTTTACAGATTCTAGATACCAGTCTCCAGTCCAGTGTGCCACTATGTGGTTGCTGGGAATTGAACTCAGAACCTCTGGAAGAGCAGCTAGTGATCTTAACTGCTGAGACATCTCTGTAGCCCCCAAGTCTAGTGTACAGCTGGCAAACATTTCCTTCCACCCTCTGGGCTGTCTCTTCACTCTGGTTGTTTCTTTTCAGCACAGAAGCTTTCAAGTTCCTGTAATACATTGGTTTGCAACTTCTGTGTCTCAAATCCTTTGGAAGTCAAATGACCCTTTCATAGGAGTCTCTCTTAAGACCATCGAAAAATTTACATTATGATTCATAACAGTAGCAACATTACAGTTATAAAGTAGCAATGAAATTATTTCATGGTTAAGGGTCATCCACAACACGAGGAACTATATTAAAGGGCCACAGCATTAGAATGTTGACAACCACTGCCATAACACCATCTGTCATTGGTGCAGCTACTGTGGATATCAGTATGGAGATGCCCAAAAAAGCTAAAAATGGAGCTACCATAGACCTGGCTGTCACACTCTTGGATATATATACCTGAAGGATTCTGTGTCAACATACCATGGGGAAACTGCATGTCCTTGTCTACTGTTGCAGTAGTCACTGTAGACTGAAAAGATGGAACCAGCTTACCTGACCATCTAGGATAAGTAAACTATGGTGCGCAGACAGAATGAAGTCATGACATTTACAGAAAAGTAGGTAGGACCAGAGGTCCCCGCAAAATAAGCCACTCGGAGTGACAGAGGCTGAACGTTTTCTCTTGTGCACTGTGAGAGTGTGTGTGGGGGGGATTAAAAAGAGGATATGAAAGAGGAAGATGAGACCTTTAGAGAGGAAGGGCAGGGGAGAGAACAGCAGAACTGCAGGCATCATGCTGGGTATGGTGTATTCCTTTCTTTACTCAGGAAGCAGAAGCAAACAATCTCCATGAGGTCAAGGCTAGCCTAATCTATATAGGGAGTTCTAGGCTAGCCAGTGAGACCCTGTCTCAAAAAAAAAAAAAAATCAATAGATAAGACATGAAATCAGAAGGGGGCTATTTGTGAGGAAGAAGGTGAGCGCCAGAAGGGGAGGGTGGGGCCATGGAGGATAAGAACGAAGAGAAACAAAATATCAGCCTCCATTTATCCAGCGCCAGGAGTTAATGATGTCTAAGATCTGACATATGTCCTTCAGAGCTTTTAGCTTGTTCATCACAGCTCCTCACCGTCTCTCCCTCCTTTGTACCCAGAGTGATCTCCATTGTGAAGTTACTGATGAGTCGATGGGTAGGCATTTCATAGTTTTAGGTGTTTGGCATACTGCTTCAGTAAGTGACTGAGGACAGACTTTGGTGCATACTCTAACTAGCAGGAACCTTACCGTTTATAAATTACAAGTTTATCAAATGTTTTCATTTTTAAATTTTTTTCCTTTATTTGTGTGTGTGTGTGTTTGAGTGCTGCCTGCATATTTGTCTATGCATGTAGTTCCTGAAAAAGCCAGAAGAGGGCATCAGATCCTCTGGGACCGGAATTACAGATGCTGTGAGTTGCCATGTGGGTCCCTGGAGCCTCTGGAGGAACAGCCAGTGATCCTGACCACAGAGCCAAAATGTTTTAATTTTTGTCAACAGCCTTTAATCGCAGCACCTGGAGACAGAGGCAGGCAAATCTCTGAGTCAAAA